>CP135586.1:7271861-7340725 GCA_032401905.1 Swietenia macrophylla | reverse complement strand
CGAACTAGAATTATAAATAATAAAAGGTTAGGACAACAAAAGTCAAAGATAAAATAGACGCAGGTATTTCGGAGGAGGCCGTACCGGTTTTTTTTTTTTTTTTCTCTCCTTTTTCTCTACTTCACTTCTTCCTCTTCTTTGGTGGCTGAAGTGCTTCCTCATCTTCATCCTCCTCGTCATCTTCGTTGTCTACGTCGTCGACTTCATCCTCGTCCTCGTCTTCCTCTCCGCCGCCGTCGTCGTCGTCGTCGTCGTCGTCATTGTCGTCGTCGTCCTCGTCCTCGTCGCCGTCTTCGCCCTCTCCTTCTTCATCGTTTTCCTCTTCACCATTCTCCTCCGGGGCACCACCACCTGCCCCATCTTCTGGACCCTTCCTTGTGTTGCCCTTCTTGTTGTTGGAGTTATTGCCTAAGTCACCTGGATCTTCAGATGACAACTCCTCTTCACCTTCGCCGTAATCACCATCACCGTCCTCGTCATTGTCCCCATCGTCATCGTCATTGTCTCCCTCGGCGTCAGATGGCTTGGCAGCAAGGATTTCTGCATCCCCCTTGATTCCGGGTTTCATAGTCATCAAGCTTCCCAGGAGATCCTGAAAACAAAATCATCAAGCACGTCCGGATAGCATACCAAGCAAAGTAATAACACAGACAATATCATACAAAAACAATTCACATAAAAATTACAGATAAAGTAATCCATAAAAAAAAAAAAACACACAAAATGTTAATCTATAAAGCATTTTTCCTTCTAACCCCATGTCAAACTGATATAATAGTCAAAATATTTTATGAACATATTTTTTTTTTTTAAATTTCGTCTGAAGTATATTTACATCTTTAACAAATAAATAAAAGTTTTTAGACTTTGACCTTCTAACTTTAAAATGTTGACATTTTGCCCCCAAATTTATAAGACTTTTTCGGGACATTGGCCTGTCCAGCTTTACCGCTCTGACAGTTGACAGCACAAAAATTTCAATTACAACTCTACCCCCAGGAATACATTTTGTTATTTCCAACATACGACAAGTGATAACCATTTTCCTATAATTGGACAAGAGAAAATGATTTTCCTATCAATTTCATATTCCTATATCTGAAAGCATTTCTATGAAAATCTTATGTTATATTCATGTGTTCAAATATGACACACTAAAATAGATTCTCCGCATCGAGAGTTACTCCCAAGTCATACAACCAAATCATGCGATGCAGCATCCATACATATTTTCATGTGCATGACATAATTCTATTAGTTGGGGATACAAATTTAAGCCATAATTTAACCTAGTCCCCCTTTTTTTTTTCAATACTACCGACCAATGAGATCATTTATCTGACTCAGAGACAATTACTAACTTAAATGAAAGTGAAAATCTTGGGTCAAATTAATCAATATATAACAAACAAAGGCGACTTTTGACAGTTAGCTATATAAGCTTCCGGCCCAATAGTCATCCACAGACGTTTTATTGTTATAATAATGCAAACCAAAGCAGGAATTGTTGTACACTCCACAAGCAACACGTGTCCCACAGCAACCACACAAGAAAAAAGAACGTCATCCAAAGGGAATATTCCTCAATTCCCATCTTCCTGAGTACTTTATAAAAAATAAATAAATATTTTTGTTATAGATTTTTATTTTTGAGTTTTGACTTTTTCTGCTTAATATCACAAGACAAAAGGATCTTTCAACTATTTCCTGCGGGGCCCACCTTGCCCTCAAAACCCTGGAACTCAAATTATCCCAAAAATAACAGTTAATTTTTTCTTTCAAGTACTGCGTGTTTCTGCCGAATACGGCAGAAGGCGCACGTTAATTAACACAGCACAAAACTAGTCAAATCAAAATATTTTTTTTACAAATTTTAAACTGAAATACTATGAAATTTGCTATAAAATTAGAAATAATTTTTTTAAAAAAAATTATCACATAAATTTTTTGAGATTTTGGGAAAATAAAATTGACAGCAAAAAAGGGTGCACGTTAGCCACACGATCGATGGAATAATCCCGTGCAAGATAGCAGAAGCCATAAAAAGAAAAACCGTAAGAAGTAGCAAAAGCAAACCGGAACAAAATATTTGCACAAAACGAAGTAAAAAAGACAAAGAAAAAGCGGAGGAGCGCATGTTAGCAACTAGAAGATCAAGGGTTTTGTTAAACTTACCTGAGCTGTTAAAAGTAGAGTTTTGGCCAGAGAAGACACTAGCAAAGCCACCAGTGCCTCCGCGGCGCACGTAAGCGAACCGTTATTAAACGTAGCTGTCACTGGACCGCGGTGACTCTCCATTTGTACGGCAAAAAAGAATAAGCAAACAGTATATCCTACAAAGATTATAAGCTGGTAACCGTTAGATCCGACTGTGCGGCTTCTTAGCCGTTAGATCTGGTACAGTATTCTAATCGCACTAAAATACTAATTAATATTAAAAGTAATCTCTGGTGAATATCATAAGAAGACGACAAGAAACAACTTTAATTCGCCGGAGAAGAGTTTTGAATTTGAATTTTTTTTAACTAACTCAACAACAGGCATAAATTATGAAGAAAACTGCTTAGCAGAAAAATTCTCGAACAGTGAAGCGAAATTCGGTGAGAAGAAGAAGCTTTGCGGGGTAAAAACCAAAAACAAGAACAGAATCGGAGTTCCGGCGTCGGAAAATGCTAAGTATAAAGCTCAAGTTGACGAACAACGTTAGAGTTCGACAAAATCGAACAAAAATTCGGTAAAAACAGAGTAACAAAACAGATGAAGAAGGTAATCGGAGAGTGAAAGCGTACCGTAGACGGAGATCTGAGGGAAGAGAAACGAGATCTGAGGATTTGAAGCTCTAAAACTCGAGAAAAGAAGCAAAAGCAGCTGCGTTCATTCTGTACCGTCCGATCTTGATCGAAGAGACGCAGGGGCAGCAAAGAGATATAGAGAATAAAGTTCTATCGCGCAAGAGAGAACGAAAGCGAGTACTGGTGAGTGACTGACTGACTTCTGCCCGTAATTTTCCAGTCACGGGTTTCGGGCAGAGCGGGCAGCGTCCTTACTATGTTAAAATGACTGGTGGGTTCAGGCTGCCCAGAGAGCAGGTAAGGGCAAGTGTGGGTTAATTTTAGTGATTATATTATTTTATTGGAGGAGTCTAATTCATGAGCATTTTTATATTAATTTTATTTTTACCTTCCTTGCTTTAAACGATTTCCACGTGTCTTTTGTTCTTTGGCTTGTTAGTCGGGATTTTGTGACCGCGGTTTGTGTAATTTAACTACGTATGTGGGTTTAACAAGGGTCAAGCTAACTAACTAACTAACAAACTAGACACGAAGTCCTGGGTAGAAAGTGTAGTTGAGTTGGTTTGGTTGTGCATTCAACCACTCCCAAGGGCCCATTTATTTTTTAAAAATATTTTTCAGAACAATTTGTTTCTTTTTAAAATCCCATTTGTTTTAGATAACTAATATTAATATTAAAAAAAATAACAAGTAACGTGAACATAATCAAAATTAAATAAAAAATAAATTATACCCAATAATAAAATAAGACTCTATTTAATTAAAAATCACATTTGTCACGTATTTAATATTTTTTGAAATAATATTACACGTATGTATAATATAATTTAATTAAGAAAAAAGATTTATATAAAAATATATTTATCATTCCATTTAATAAAATTTAAAATTCATCAAATTGTTTTAAAAAATTTGTCGTAAACTTCGAACGAAAAATTTGAAATAATTTTGTGATTATACTATGCATATTATATAATAATTTTAATTTTTTATTTTTAATCACTTAAAATTATAATTTTCAAAATTACTAATTACTACCTTATGTAACCGTCAAATTCACAAAAATTACATTACTTATAATAATCAATTTCACTAATACAAGGCGATTGCAAAGTGGGTAACAAAACAAAGCATAAGTGAGACATCAATTTTTTATATGCTAAGAATTTGTTTAAAAAAAAAAAACACACAGGACTGTGGTCTGATATCGACTTCCCTTATTTACAAATAATAACATTAAAACATGAACGAATTAATCACATGAATCTCACTATGTATGTGAACTTGTACGTTGAGGATACAAGAAATACAGGGATCCACTTTGTCAACTGATTAGCTACAAAAAAAAAAAAAAGCAGAAGAAACAAAAGAAAATTAATGTCTTTCCGATTAATTAATTGTTGAGAAACATGAAGTAATGAAAAGAAATAATTAACACTTCTCCATTAATTTAATCTGTCTCAAGACTAAACTCTGTTTTTAGCAAAGAAGTTTGAACATGCCCCCTGTTTCACAAACCAAACAATTAGTCAGGGTAATACCATCCCATCCAAACTTGTAAATTAAGATTATGTAAAGATTTGATTTCATGATTACCTACAGAACATAATTGCTTGCTTTTATTTGCTTTTCGTAACTGACAGTAATTATGTTTCCACTTCAGAAATGCTTTTCGTAACGCAGATCTATCAGACTGTCACAAATGCAAATCTCTAGATATTGCAGAGTGGTAAGATGATTAATCCATTTTGGAAGACAAACCATTTTTTCAATCTCATAAAATGTTAAATGGAGGAGATTCCAAAGGCCTTGCCACTGACATTCGTCGAGGAAATCAAGTTGGTCACAGCATCCAATTTTCAAATGCTCGAGAGATGATAGGTATGTTATGCACTGTGGCAGCTGAGAAATCAATCTTGGGCTCCCTGTAATTTCCATTTCCACAAGATAACTGACTCTTTGCAGCAACTCCGGTAAGAGAAGAGATTCTGAATCTTCAATTTCATCAAGAACGAGAGACTGCAAGTTGTTGAGAGCAGGCCGAGCAGAATAAGAGGTTGCTGCATCTGCATCTGCATCCCATAGATGAAGTGTCTGTTGCAGTGCCTTCGTGCTGGAATTAGATAGAATGAGTTCATCCAAAGTCGGATACAGTGGCATGCAAGTGAACATCGGGCAATCTTCGATATTTAATTGGGAGAGACAAGGAAATGAGAGGAGTTCTGCCTTTTCTGATGATGTTGTTACTTGATCATCATTTGTCTTCCACCATCCTTTCAGGTTTCTACAATCGGAAATTGTGAGTTCCTTTAGCGATGGGAAGAATGTTGTTGGCGTGGAAGTAGAACCCTCACTAACTCTGTCTGATTCTGATATGTACTCCGCACTTTCTAAGCCTTCAAGAGTCAACGTAAGTAGGGACGGTAATTGATCCAACGGCGTAATCTGTCGGAAGTTACTACTTGAGGATATGCCAATTTCAGTTAGATTTGTGAAGGAAGACATGCAGCCAGAAAACATCACACTCCCGAGATTACCAGATATATGTACTTCTTTCAGATTTGGGTGTGGTTTTAGTCCTTCTACCATCATTTCGTCACATTCCTTTTCATTCCCTTCTAAACTTACGGACTCAAGATATTGCTTCTCTTCCAAGTTGGCTTGAGCCAGATTAACATTTTTCTTCTTTCCCAATACTTTAATGCTTAGACTTCCTTTTAACTTGTTCAGCCCTTTCAATTCCTTCAACGCATCATTTTTTCTATCCCTTTCACCCACCACAAACAATGGTAATGTTCGAAGACCATCTAACTGCCCCAATCCACGTGGCATACTAGCCAAAGAATCACAGTCATCAATCATAAGATACTGGAGGCTCACCATTTTTCTCATATCTCTTGGTAACTTCTGGAGGTTTGCACAGAATTTGAGATTAAGTGTCATTAAATTTATTAGGTTTGACACTGAATCAGGGAGTTCTTTGATTTTGAAATTCCATGAAAGATTGAGATATCGTAAATGCTTCAACTTACCAATTGAAGTTGGCACTTTTTCTATTTCCAAATCTTCTAAGCTCAAAGTACGTAAACGCCCGAAGTTTGATAAAATTTTATTCAAATGAAATTCATTCAATTTAATATAATGTCTAAAGAAGGGCAAAAATGTTCTTAAACGATTTGCTTGGAGCATTGAATTGGAGATTTCCAATGACGCCAAATTACGATTAAATGAAATGTGGCGACTTCTCTCATCGACATTATTGTCTGCATTGGAAGTTACCCTTTTACACTCACTTCCTACAACCGACTGCGCGAGATCATGCATAAGATCGTGCATCTTGCATGTCACCCCACCATGTTTTTCTCTTAAATCTTGAAGAAAAGATCCTGAAAGTAAATCCATTAAATACTGATTGCCGACATCTTCTAAAAATCGATTCTTTTTCGATGTATGAAGAAACCCTTGTGCCATCCAAAGTTGAATCAAACTGTCCTTCTCGATTTCGTAATCTTTGGGAAATAATGCACAATAAGCAAAGCACTGTTTCAATTGTGGGGAAAGATGATCGTAACTGAGCTTAAGTATTGGCATGATATCGTCCTCTTTTTGAGCTATTTCTGACAATTCATCGTCTCTTAAATGCAACCAATCTTCTTCTTTATAGTTACCAAAAAGCAAGCGCCCTATGGTCCTTATGGCCAAGGGAACTCCAATACACTTTGCGACAATGTCCTTTCCAATTGCTATAAGTCTTGAATCTTTTGGTTCTTTCCCAGGTTCAAATGCAATTTTTGCAAATAAAGACCAAGACTTGTCTTCAGCCAAGCCTCCCAAGACATGGATGAATGAACACTTCATAATATTAGCAACACCTCTTCTCCGAGTAGTTACCAATATTTTACTTCCCTTTGCACCATTCTTCAACAAAGTTTCTAAATTGAGCCATTTATGAAGGTCGTTCCATACATCATCTAAAACTAGAAGATATTTCTTTCCATCAATTTGTTGACGAAGGCGTTCTTGTAAATGATCCATTTGAAATCTTTCAACTTCCATTTCAGGTGATGTTGATTTTAAAATTTTTTGCACAATTGTTTTGAGAGTAAAATCATCAGAGACACATACCCACATTCTGAGCTGAAAATGGGTTTTCACCTTCTCCACATTGTATAGAGATTGAACAAGTGTGGTTTTTCCCACACCACCAATCCCAACAATGGAAATGACAGATACATTATGCTCTCCAACAGATGTGGAATGATTGCATTTTTATCATCTTCCCTGCCAATAACATCTTCTTCAAGTACAAAAGAATGTGTTTGCTCCCTTCCTGATCCATAATTCACTCCTTTCTCTTCTGTATCGTGCTTGAAAAGGAGGAATTGCTTATCATTTTTAATTTCATCTAGCCTCTCTCTAATAGCCTTAATTTTGTGACCCATCTTAAGATTATATGCAATTTGGTTAGACTTGGAGAAGAAGATGCATACCTCTTTTGCCAATTTATTAGCAGGACTCATTATCTCTTTGAGCTTGAGATGAGTGGAGAAATCATCCAGCAAATCGTCAGCATCATAAACTGCATCTCTGAGCCTTCGGAGCCAAATTGTCACCTCATGATTCTTCTTTTTATCGAGCTGCTCCTCAGCATCGAGAAGAACACCATTGATAGTCTCAACGGTTTCCTTCAGTTTCATAATCTCATCTTTAACACCGCATGCCAACTGGACTTCTTTGAAAGCTCGGGATCCCAACGCTTCCAAAATTTTTCCAACTGCATCAGACACAATTCCTTCGGCCATAATTTCTTTTTGTGTATGCTTAATGAAATGGGTTTCAAAGGAAGAAGTGGGAGAATGATTGTAAGATTTTGTAAAAGGATATTATTAGTGATGGCCAAATTTATGCACAAATTATCTTGATCTGATAGTGATGAAGAAGACTGACACCAGTGTCGTTGTAAGTATCAATTCAAGGGGAACCAATTAAGACAAGTAAGGTATAGCATCCATATATACTTTAATTGTGAGGTGTACAGAAACCATTGCTTCAAATTCAGTTAAAGAATATGCAACACTAAACATTTACGAAATCCTAAAGTAGAAACAAAAATAAACAAATAATCAGGATCATATGAAACATGCTTTCATGTTGTAAATTGCAGAAACTTATATGTAGATAGAGATTGAATGGTTGTTTTTTTTTTTCTTTTGAATTCAACTCAACAGAGTGTACAGAATGGGGTCAATATATAAGACCTCGAGTATATCATAATATAAATGATAAGAAAGTATTTGAATTTGAAAAGTGTGTTGATTCTAGATATCAGGTCATTGCTTCTCTCTTGTTGCATGCTTGTTTGTGAAACTCCTCTTGTTCAATACAAGAAACAAAAGTTTGTATTACAAACGATACCTTAACTATAACAAAAGTTAATATTTTCTAATAATTATTTCATTAGAAAAATTATGTTATTTCAATTAGAAGAACTTATTTTTTAAAAAAAAATCTTAAAAATAAAAATATAAAAAAAATAAGGCTACAAATTCAAAATTGAAGCAATACCTAAAGTGTCGAATGACTAGGAGATACCATTGTTATTGCCATTTCTTTCTTTCTCTATTTATAATGTGAAGAAAATCATGATCTCTTCACTCACAAGTCTTGCAATCTCTCATATAATAAATGTTATAATTGTAATTAATTTATTAAGAAATAACAAACTTCCAAAGATTTTTTTAATAATATGTGTGCGTGTATATAATATTATTTTAATTATTTAAAAGTTAATCAATATCTACATATATATATATATATATATATAGAGAGAGAGAGAGAGAGATTATAAGTTAAATTTATTAATACCCACTAAATCAATTAAAAACTTTTATCGAGCTGTTATTAAGCATTGAATGTAAATTTTATAAAAGTTCTTCAATAAATAGTTACAAGGAAGTGCTTGTTTCATAAAGTTTTGATTTTTGTGTGATTTCAAAATTCAATGTATTGAATATGTAAGAATTCACTTGGTTCACCATAAAAAGTTTTACATTACAATAATATAGATTTGAATATTAAAATTGTTCAGCTGTCATTTTAACAATTGGATAAGAACATTTTGGTCCTTGGATTCTTATATATTTATAAATAAAGCCATGATTAACATAAATATTTTCTTAATGTTAAACTATGTTCTATGTCTTGTGATGATAAGATTTGAATTACTATAAAAATAATTCAATCATTTTAATAAAAAGGTAAGAGATTTATATAAAAGAAATAAATAGATTATGTCTTTATTAATAGATATTTTAATAATAATTTTTATATAAAAATATATTTCAAAATCCAAAATATGTACTCCGCACTAGCTCTGTCTGATTCTGATATGTACTCCGCACTTTCTAACCATCCAAGAGTCAACGTACGTAGGGCCGGTAACTGATCCAACGGCGTAATCTTTCGGAAGTTACGGCTAAAGTGTATGCCAATTTTAGTTAGATTTGTGAAGGAAGACATGCAGCCAGAAAAGACCACACTCCCGAGACCAACATACGTACGCTACTTCTTTCAGATTTGGGTGTGGTTTTAGTCCTCCGACCATCATTTCGTCGCATTCCTCTAGGCGTCCGATGGTTCTTATGGCCAAGGGAACTCCAACACACTTCGCCATAATGTCCTTTCTAATTGCAGCAAGTCCTGAATCTTTTGGTTATTTCCCTTGTTCAAATGCAATTTTTATAAGACAAGACAAGACTTGTCTGCAGTCAGGCCTCTCAAGACACAAATGAATGGAGGCCCTAACAAAGATCAAGCCGAAGAAAGAAGTGGGGAAATGATTGCAAGATTTCGTTAAAGGATATTATTAGTGATGGCTAAATTTACACACAAATTATCTTGATCTGATAGTGATGAAGAAGACCGACACCAGTGTCGTTGTAAGCATCAATCCAAGGGGAACGAATTAAGAAAGAAAGGTATAGCATCCATATATGCTTTAATTATCACAATGGAGCATCCAATCAATGCATTAAATTCAAAGCAAAGGAAATTCAGAAAGGTATTACAATATTATTCCTTTCCTGAAATCGTAGCCAATCTTACGAGCATTTCCTTCAACAACAAGTATCGAATTAATCTTTTTCTGAGGTGCACAGAAGCCATTACTTTCAACTTCGGCTAAAGAATATGCAACGCTAAGCAATTAGGAAATCCCAAAGCAGAAACCAAAGAAATCCCAAATAATTATAAAAATAATAGAACAATAAACAAGCTTACATGAATTATGCTTTCATGTCCAATCTCCATTGTATATAACTTATGAAAATATTAGATGGATATTGTAAAATATTAAATTAATAATAAATATAATCGAAAACCCTTAGAAACACTACCAACATAATACTTGGATACAAAGTAACGAGATGCATTAGCATTACTCAATTCCATTGCAAGGCTTTGCTTGCATATATAGTTTTCATTTTAATTTTCACAGTGTTTCATTCTGATTCTGAGTTCCTTTAACGTGAAGTGAAATTCATTGATTGGATTATGAACTTCAGTAATTCTGAAAATAACCAGCCACCTTATTTTAGATATCCAATTTATAAAGGACAAATCACCTGCTATCGAAACCTTGGGACAAGTATTTAGAAAGTGTAATGGATTAAAAATTAACAAATAGCTACAAAGAGCACCTTCCTGAACCTAATAAACAAGGAGATTTATATCATAAATACTATTTAAATAAATTAAATTAATAAACGAGTAACAAATATGCTATTTTTCTCGTTTTCTTAATTATTAACCATTTGGTTTTGAGTCATCTATATATTTTCAGAAAGACATTCAAAAAGTTACGCATAAAATTTGTCGTTATAGTCAAATTATTAATTTATAAAATTAAACAAATATTGTATTTATTTACATTTGAATCCAAACAATCCTGCAACAATTTAAAATTTTTGTAATTTCTTAATGAATATATGCCGTAGATGTAAAATTTGGCATTTCACAACTCACATCCGACTGTTTTTGTAAAATGATATTATTCCCTATTTTTAAAGTTGCCAACCGAACCGTTTATTGTTGCAAAGGAATAAAATGATTCTTTCGCTTCACTACTTCCATTGAAAAACAGGTTGGCAATCGATTTTGATCTAAATTTTTAAGAACACTATGTAATTCTTGTTGCATAAATTTTGTTGGTAACGTTTACATTTGCAAAATTACATAAATATATGTGATTATACAACTCCACTAATATTAAATTATTTTACTAATCTTTAAAATTAAATTAAATTTTTTCGGTTTCTTATTAACTAAACATATAAAAAAAATTATTAATAATAATTCACGATAATTATAAAATTATTTTCCAAAAATTTTCTCTAGATGTCCAAGTGGGCTAAAACTTCCCCAAACCAGTCCAGCCACATTCTTGACAAATCTGGAGTAACCCATATCACTCAATGTGAAAAATATGGGAAATCAAACTTAGTGCTTGTCTTAACATAACCAGTTGTTTTCAGACAATTTATGAAAATATAGTAGCACATTAAATATGGTATTCTCAAAATTTATAATAATTATTTTTTAGCTCTGAACCAATAGATGTATATGTGTATATAATATATTAGCACATTAAGATTGTTATATTATCAATATCAATAATAATTATTTCAAAATTTTCTATTCGACCTCTTGTACCATCTATAATTATGGAATTTCAATAGTATTACAGAGAAGTAATGCTTTAAAATTATCAATGTATTTTATATTTATTTTTCAAATTAAATTATAGCATCGTATTAAAGCATTATTGTACATATATTAAAATAATACTTATATTAAATCATAGTTTGTATTCGGGATGGTTACAAAATAACGTCATATATAGTTCTATATGTCTCGTACTTACTTATAATAATTTATCTTGAAGATTGGTATAAAGGAGTTTTAGCAATTCTGCAAAGTGTTACAACTTTACACCTAAGAAGATAAGTGAGATTTGTTGTTCTATCCCTTCTACTTTGCCAAACTTCAATCATATAAAATTTCAAAAGCAATTTATATATTTCACATCTTTTTATCAACTTCTATATGAATAAATTTCAACGTAATCCAATTGCATGTTCTAGGGTTTATGGGTATGCCTTAGATGCAGATACTCCGGATGCTTTAAGGTCTTTGGAATTGAATAATAATTTTGGAAAATCTTCATGCCTTTTGATCAAAGTATTGATTCATGTGCATGGAGATGGATTTGTTTTGTAGCCATACATATTGTCGTTGTGCTTGAATCAATTGCCTAATATGGGTCGTTCTATTCTTAATGAAAATAAAAAGATAAATGTCGGGCATTGTTAAATATTTCTATATCTCATCAATTTTTTTTCTATTTTTAAAGTTTTTGATAATTATTGTTAATGTATTTAACTAGATTTTTTTAATCACAATTATGTATGAAAAATGATCGGGACTTTTTTAATTTTACATAATTTCTTACAATAATTTTTTAATTGTTAGATCAATATATTTTTAATAGATAAGATTAAAATTATAAAAGTTAAATTTAATTTTAATTATTAAAAATTTACTGATCTAATGATTAAAAAATTAGTATAAAAAATTATATAAAATTAAAAAATTTTCAATTCTCTCTCGTTGCATATGCATACATATACATATATATATATACAAAAAATCTTTCACTGTGATGGCAACAAGCAACTGTGATTACTAAGTGTTGATACTCACTGTTGATCTACAAAGTTCATCACTGATGTCAATCACTATAGATCTTGTTCGTCATAATTTTTTTTAAAAAATAATAATTACCTATTTAAAACGAAATTCTCTTATAATTTTATCTTTTATTTGTAAAAGTATAAATTAGTAATTAACTAATAATAAAATTAATATATTAATCAGTCAGAGGGTGGTGCATGACGCAGAAGATGACTGAAAGAATTGGCCAATCATTTAAAAAAATAAATAAATAAATAAAGAAGATGATTGATTGCTATGGCCATTGCCATTGCTATTAGCCAAATATTCATATTCATAATGTATGTGTACATTGAAATTGGGTATGGACCAGAAAAAGTGATAATCAGAATCACTTTTGCTTCGTCTTGTTCACAAATCTCTACATCCTTAATGCAATATGACTTGTACTACTTCAATACGTTTATTTTATTTCTGTCGTTTCTGATTATCAAAAGTTTTTGTCTTCCAAATCGTTTAAAACTAATCTTCCTTTAAAGATAGTGTGAATAAATGTTTGATTGCTTGACGTCTTGCATTGCTCGCCCAATAAAAAAAAGTTGATGGCTTGACTCCTATTTTCATCCTGAAAAAATTTTAAATAATTAGAATAACTTCTCAATGGTAATATTTTAAATTATTATAAATACAAAGAATATAAAATTTTCTTACATTCCCACTCTCTTGAATTCTAATTTAATTTTTATATTTTGATTTATTTTTTATATTTATTATTTATTAAACCATTTGATTTCGTATAAGTTTGAACGATACGATAATTTTAAACTCAAATTTTGTTCATATCTGTTATAATTGCATCAAATTTTAGTGTAGATTAGAAGATAATTTTTTATTTGATTTTTTTTATATTAATTATTTATTAGATTACTTAATTTTATGTGGTTTTGAATTCTTTTATATCAAATTTTGGTTCATTTTTTTATTATAACAAGAAAAAAATACAGAAAAAAAAAATCAGCTAATTTCATATCCAAGAAAGAAGAAAGGAAGAAATCAAGTATTATTAACCAAGAAAACTAGGAAAGATCATCCAAGTTTGTGAGGATAACACTTGATATAATTCCGAAATAAATAAATAAAGTATGTCCATGCATGCATGATTGATTTGATATAATTCCTTTGCTCGAGTCATCAAAAATTTGTGACGATAACACTTGGCCATTCCTAGTGGCAACCAACTTTAAATTGCACTAAACAATAACGCCACAAATGGGGAAAACAAAAAGGAAAAAATAAAAAATAAAAAAGAAAAGAAAAAGCAAGTGTTTGCGTGACGTTTCCTTTGAGAATTTATGTTATTCTTTCGTTGAATTTGAAACAAATACACACAAAGAACAGAGAGAATATGAAAAGGAAAATCACTAATGGAATCCGCCAATCATTTTAAGGCAATGCCGCACCACCCCCCCCACTACATATATTCTATCTTTCTCGTACATGCGTCATTCCCACCTTCCCACCGTTATCTAATTATTTTATTATTTCAACTTGTCTTTTATATATATATATATATATACACACACACACACACATACATGCATGCATGCGCGGGAGAGGGAGACGGAGAGAGACATATATCAAATATATATATATATATATATAGACACACACACATATACACACACACATACATGCATGCATACATGCGCGGGGGAGGGAGGCGGAGAGAGACATATATTAAAATTTTTTTAATTTTATATAATTTCTATACTAATTTCTTAACTTTTAAATTAATTATTTTTAATAATTAATATAAAATTTAATATGTATAATTAATATATTATAATTAATTAATTAATTATGATTAATTTAATAATAATAAATAGTATAAAAAATTATATAAAAAAATACAAACACTTGATCCTAATCTAATCTTATATATATGAGCGTGTATTTGCGCGCGCATAACGTTTTTGTCTCAAAAAATATTGACAAATATATATATATATATATATATTTTTACAAATGTATATTTTTTAAAGGCTAAGAGTTGTTAAATTTTATTAAATTTTTGCATTTTTAACAAATTATTGAAGATAAATATAATTTAAAAGAGGTATAATCTTTGTAAATAAATGAAAAAAATTTAGTATAATTTGATATTAAATTATATAATTCTTGAAAATATTTGGTTAATAATATTAATTTTAACGGGATTAATTAATTAATTCAATCAATAAAATCTCTTTTTAGATTATAAAAAAATTTAAGATACAAATTTTACTCATCAAAATTAGTTAAGAATTCAGTCTGTTTCTTACAATTGATACCAAGAAAAATTAATAATCAACAAAATTCAGACAAAATTATGGGAGAATATGTAAGTTGAAAGCCAAGGAATTATTCATGACAAGTGCATATGTCGATGTAGGCCAATGGATTTCATTAAAGATCCGATTTGTCTTGTCGGTTCGACATTCCAAAATCTAAAAGATGAGTAAATTTTGATAAATAATTACAATAGTAAAATTTTGTGCTACAATTTATGAATAAGTCAAGAATTTAGGTGTCATCTTTCATCATTTATACACAATTAATTTGGATTTATTAAATTTCACAAACCAAAAAAAAAAAAATTAAATTCTACCACCAAATATAAATAATGTTACTTATGTACTAATGTCGTAAATTTATTAAATAAATTTATCTAACAAAAACACCTCATAAAATTTAATAATTTTATGAAGTTTTTTTATATAAAAATGTACGGGGTGGATTTATATTATAAAAAGAAATATTCATAAAATTTAATTTATAAAAATATTATGAATTTAAATAAATAAATATATAAGATATTCTTTTCGGTCGAAACTATAATAATTACAATAAGACTGTAAGTTTTAAATAATTATAATTATTAAAATGATCAATTAATTATGTATATTTTTATATACATAATTAACAGATTAAATGCTATTAACTAAGTGGATATCATTTTCATAAAAGAGATTGCAGATTTGTTGGAATCTTGAGGCCTGCATATTCCTCAGAGATATGAATAAAAGCAAAAGTCAGTTTCTATTATTTTAAAATAATTAGGGAAAGATTGTTTATTGTACAATGTTAATTTAATATGCAATACCATTTGCACCAACCACTATTGATAAGCTTATTTAATGACTGGTATCAACATTTCTAATGTCATCCAGCTTTATATCCCCCACATAAATGACTTGGTTCCATGCATGCTTAGTTACTAACACCTTTTTTTTTTCCAATGGATTTAATTATAAGCTACTTATCATTAAAATTTTAATATGAACATGCTATGAATTAAGGATGAGAATTCTTTTTTATTATTTTTTATTTTTAAATTTTAGTTAAATATTGACACATTGTATAATTAATAATTAGCAGTTTAATTGCCTCTTGATAAAAATAATAAATTAATTTATATTTTATGATATAAATTAAAAATTTTAAAATATAATTTAAACGATTTATTATTTATTATATCGTGTATTAATATTTATTTAAATTAAAAAAAGATTAAGAGATAATCTTGATTTATGAACTAAGTATATGTTTATAAAGATCGAGATAAGAATATATATTTTATAATTTATGTTTAATTTATCCATAATTATTATTAAAAAAAATGAAGCATGCAACTACTTGATGAGTTGAGGTCACTCTTGTTTCCTGTTGGATATGAAGAGTCAATTTCAAAATAAATTTTTTTAAAAAAAGAAAAAAGAAAGTTGGGTGCTGGTGTGGTGTTAGGTAAGATAACCAAACTTTTTAAAATAATTTATTTTTTTATTTATTAAATTTTGTGTGTGGACTTGTTAATGAGATGCTCTTGTTCTTTCTAATGGATTAATTAGCTACCACAGCTTCTGCTTTTGGCTTTTAAATGACTTGTAAGGACAAGAAGGAATTTGTTTGATTGATTGATTCATATAAGCATACGTAAGATCTTACTTGCCCCATCAAAACCAACATCATAACCCTTCATGCTAGTGTAGAAGCACTATTAGGAGAGGTGCCCCATCAAACCCAAGATTATAACCATTCATGTTAGTCTAGAAGTACTTTTAGGAGAAGTACTTTTCCGAAATGCACGTGGGAAGTAATTTTATAGTACTGTTAAAAAAAAAAAGAAGTACTTTTCTTTATATTTGATAATAAATAAAATATATAATAATAATAATAATAATTATAAATTAATTTTAAATATTTTAAATTAAATTGATAAAAAATAATTATGTATGAAAATTTGGATAGTATTTAAAAAGTAATTCTAAACTAAATCTTGTATGAGATGTGATATGGATATGATGATATGATTATTACTTTGTTAAGCATTTGAGTAGGGTACACATTACAACAAAAAAAAAGAAAAAAAATTAATGAAGAATCCAATTTCACAATGTCTTGGAGATCGAATCAATTTGACATTTGTTTCCATAGAATATGCAATCTAGTTGTCTAAAGGTAGAATAAGAAAATGACATCTTCAAGAAGCTTCAAACGAAAAAATAAAAAATAAAAAATAAAAAATCGTTCCCGTATTTATGATTTGTATTAGTATAAATTTAAAAAAAATAAAAATTTATTAAAAATTTTAAAATATTTATTATAAATTTAATAAATATTAAATATTTATTTAAATAAATATGATAATAAAATATTAAATTCATTGCCGCTGTGAATTTAATATTAAGTTTTCTAACCAATATGGATGTGGATGTAAGTTTGGATTTTTTTGTTATAAATGGAAGAACTTTGTATTTTATTTATAAGAATTTGAAAACTCAGGGACCATTGAGTTAATAAAATGAATTTACAAAATTAGTGTAAAAATTAAAACGGAAGAATATTTTATTTTATTTTTAGTTAAAAAATAAACTCAACCCACGGGCAAGCGCGTGTAAGCACGCAATTTAACGACCCTCAAAAACTGGTACATCATTTCCGCAACAACTTCCACCATCTTTCAGCACGCGCTTCACTCGAACTCACTCGTCGGAAAATTCTAATAAGCCTCTTCACTCACCGGTCTCTCACTCCCATCCAAAACCCGCCAACTCCCTTTACTCCGGCGAAAAACCCTGCCGTTGAACGGCGTCTTAAGCACACGCAAGGTGATGCGCAAGCTAAGAGGAAATGTGGCGCAGTATAAGGAGATGTAATCTTAATCTATCTGGTACGCACATTCAGTAGATAGTGGAAAGCTGACAACGGACAACAAGGGTAAATATTGTTCCGGATAATAACATTTGGGACCCTAATTGTTACATATTTACAAAAAAGGTATAATGTTTCTATTTCTAACAATAATTGTTAAATTGCATTCTCCAATATTAAAAGTATAATATTACAAAATTTTATACAAAATATTGAATACAAACTGACAAGATATGATAATATTGGATGAACGGAATTATAAAACTAATACAATTAAAAAGAATAAATAACATGAATCGTATGACAATCGTACAATTGTGCAATGCTAATTTGTATTTCATATTTTGAATTGGAAAGTTTTTTGTACCTCTAGGAGTACTTATATTTAATAATTAAAATTCAATATTTAAGGATAATTGTGTTACTTTAATATAAAATGGGGGACGTATTTGTTATGAATAAGTAAAGCATGTTTTTGGTTATGATAAATAAAAATATAGGGACCTAATTATTATTATACAATGTTCTGTAATGATATAAAATAAACAAATGCGTAATCTTTGACTCCCTGTGGCTGACGATAAACACGAAAATGTTTTATTAATTTTATAACATTAAAAATTATACAATTTTTATTGATACCCACAAAAAATATTAAACAACAAAACCATTACAATAATTGTAACATAAATTTATTTATAAAAAAAATAATCGGGAATTGTTTGAGGGTCTTTTTTAAGCTGCCGTGTTGTTCGTTAGATTCTTCTTAGAAATGATGGGACTTAAAACTAATCAGGTTTTGGCCAGAAGTTGTAGTGGGAAGAGAAGAACAAGAAGAAGAGCTGCAACTTATGTTGGCTTTTTGATCACTGGGAGTTGTCGTTTTGGGTGCTGGTTGTGGTGGTTGTAGTTGCTGCGGGGGTGCTGAAGATTTTAGCGGGAAAGTTAACTCTCATGCATGTCAGTTTGAATTAAAAAGGTTTGGTTTTTGTTGTAGTTGCTATTTTAATTTCTTTTTAGGTCTGTTTGGTTGGAGAGAAAGGAAAGGACGCGAAAGGAAAGTTGAAGTGTTGCTTTTTTTCTTGGGTAAAGTGTATGTTTTTTCGCTTTGCTTTTTCAGTTAGCAAAAGGGTTTGTTGTTTTTTTGTTCGTGTTTGTGATTTGGCTTATTGATTTTTTTGGGTAACGTTTTGAGTTTGGTTCAGAAGTTAAAAGCTTTTGCTCTATTAATTGCGTTGAGTTGTAAAAATGATGGAATTTAAATAGCTTGAAAGTAGAAATTGGGTAATTTCATTTCAATTAACAGATAAGTTTTTACTTCTCACTCTCTTTCTGTTAAGCTGACAATTTAAATCAGTTTCTTTTCAATTTGTAGCTTGTTCTGAATGAAAACGTTGACACGTGTAATTTAGTCTGATGGAATCTATTATGAATGCTAATTGTTAAGAGATTTTGAATTGGGTTTTGGAGTTGTTTTGTTTTGGCTTAAGCAGTTGGAAATCGGCCGTGGAACGGTTGGATTCATTTATTTTTTGGCTTCTGGAAATTGAAATTCTCTTTTGCAGAAAGTGATTTTCACTCTCTTTTTTATGGAGCTTTATTTAAAAGCATACAAGTTGAAGAGATGTTTTGCATTCTATGCAATTTTGATTTTAGTCAACCTTCTGAGTTGGCAATTTCAGGAGTTCTGCCATTAATTTGATTTTCACTTGTTCTTGTTCGAACCCGTTCGTCCCTGGCTCCCTTCATTTATATTTTCTTTGTTCATGTCAACTATTGAACATGTGCCCTTAGCATTCGCCAGCTTGTTAGGTTGCTGCTGATTAGCACTATGATTCGAATGAGCTATTGCCGACTTTGTTGATTTTATTTGATGTATCTTCATCTACAACTAGATGATTTTTCATTACATAGCATAGAGCAGCTTAGTTGACCTGGGGAATTATTTTAAAATTTTATTTTTGTGAAAATTTTTTGTTGAGTCCCCATTGAAAGATTTTCTAAGAGGATAAAGAATTTTAGTTTGAAAGATATTCTGAGAGGATAAAGAATTTGAGTTGTGAATAGGTCCACCATTAGCACATAAATGAGACAATTTAACAGTAAACTCCAATAATGGAATGACTTGGTAGTGTCGACTAGATATTAAAAACAAAACAAAAATAATGTAATGATTATTGTCTAAACTTTTCTCACACTTGGCTACAAATTGAGTGTTCTGAACAACCACATTAGGTCCACGTTGCTTGTAGCTTGTTAAGTGCTCTTTGGTTCAAATTTTAGCAACTTAATTGGTTCGTAGAAGCTACAAAAGTAAAATATTCATTCTTTATTTATTGAAGTTTGTGTATACAATGCTGTCCCAGGCTATTAGAATTCAAGAGACACTATAAAATTACGACATAGCTTTGTGAAAAATCTTTATATAAAAGTCTAGTGGGATTATTTCGTTTAGTTTCTTGGAAATATCAAGCATTCTGAAAATTTTCATGAAGTTTGCTACAAGTCTGCTGTTTAATGTTTCCTGTTTTTCATTTTAGTTCTGAGAAATGTTTATTTGAATTCAATATGCCTTTTATGTTAGTCTCCACTGTTTTATCCTAATGTTTATATTGTATTCTGTATTTATGCCACAATCTTATTGAGCTTCCCTCATTATCAGTTTAAAGAGCATGAATTCTCCATCAACCCAGTTTGTCACACCAAGGAGGTTGGGTATTTATGAGCCCATCCACCAGATTAGTCCGTGGGGAGAAAACTTTAAGAGTAATGGCAATCCTAGTGCATCAGCATCTACAGTTGTGGAGGTTGATGCAAAACTAGATGATCAGGTGCAAATTTTGACAATTATATTCTTTGTCTGAAAGTTGAAAAAGCATTTCCAAGCTGAAATATATTTTTCATTTAACTTTCTAGTCGGAGGATACTTCACATGGAACACTAGGCAATTCTAACAAGTATGAACAAGAAGCAAGTAAACCTCTTGATAAGGTAGGTTTGATTGTGTAACTGATCATGGATTTCTTATTTTATTTCAATTCATTTAATATTTTACTTTAATTTTCTTCATCTTTGTTACTAATATATGTAGATACAAAGACGTCTTGCACAAAACCGTGAGGCTGCTCGTAAAAGCCGTTTACGGAAAAAGGTAAGAAAGAGTCTGCTTTGAAACATCTGCTGCTACATTCAACTCATGATTTTAAATTTTTAGTTCTCCTTTTTGCTTTGCAGGCCTATGTTCAGCAGCTAGAAACGAGTAGATTAAAGCTACTTCAGTTGGAGCAGGAGCTTGAGCGAGCTAGACAACAGGTGCAGAGAAGATTAGCTATGTTTATTTTGTTTAATCTTTTTCTAGATGATTCAAAAGACCTCCTCCATTTTCCTTTCTATATCCTATTAAAACTGTTTGCATATTTATAATGGCGAATGCTCCACTGCAGGGTCTGTATTTAGGTGGTGGAGTAGAGGGTGTTCATGTGGGGTTCTCCAGAACAGTAAACTCAGGTTTGTTTTTAAAACTGTAGCATCTATCATGGTCAACATAGATGTTTGTGTGTGTCAACTGCTGCACTTATAATTGTTGATTTTGAGGTTCTCACTCACAAACATTGCTCTGCCTGATAATTCTGCAATATTGAAGTTTAGTGTTAATTATTCCTGCTATGAACAACACCTGGAAGCATTTGACAGTTATTACTATCTGCCATTTGATAGCATCTCGAGTTCTAGATAGTTCTTTATTTTCCAAAAGTCAGATAAATTCTTTTTGCTCTTCCTAAAATTAGGAATGATTATAAATTCTTTTTGCTCTTCCTAAAATTAGGAATGATTCTTGCTTGAGCGACTTTTCTGACCTTCAATCTGTGCCATAAATACTTAAATATTTTAGTTTTAAAATTATGTACTTGTTGTCGACATGGAAAAACTGCCTGAAAATTGAAGTGATTTGTAGCCATAGCTTAAATGCCACAATAGCAATTGATTTTTGTTTTTAGTTTGTGTGAAGTTTGGAAAGCACTTTTCATCGGAACGTGCTAATGAATACGATCAAAATGTATTCTTAATATTTTGATGATATTTGCTTATTACTACCATTGACTGTATATTCTTCTTTTTTATTTATTTTTATCTAAATCTTGTTCAAAACTTGACTCCATATGTTCGTATTATACTTATTTACCCCACTTTTTAAAATTTCATGCCATCATTTTTCAATTGCTTGTAAAGACTTGTACACAAGAAAAATTACTCTCTTCATGCACTGAAGTCAGTATAATGCTGACCAGAAATCAAATTTCTGGAATGTTAATGTAGAAAAATGTGACATCACCTTGAATTTGTCTGTATGATCTTAAGTTTTGTGTGTTATTTCCAATGCACTGGTGTTGTTCTTTGCACTTTCTTCCAGCTGAACTTGTTGCTTATAGTGCATTGTTCTTTTCATGTTTTTGCATTCACTATACAGACATCCCTGAGGTTTGTGCAGGTATTGCCACATTTGAGATGGAGTATGGACACTGGGTAGAAGAGCAAAATCGACAAATTTCTGAACTGAGGATCGCTTTGCAGGCCCATATAAGTGACATCGAGCTTCGGATACTTGTAGATAGTGGCATGAGCCACTATTTTGAACTTTTCCGATTGAAAACAACTGCTGCAAAAGCTGATGTCTTCTATGTAATGTTCGGGATGTGGAAGACGGCAGCTGAACGGTTTTTCTTCTGGATAGGAGGATTTCGACCTTCAGAGCTTATTAAGGTGATGCATACTTCATTTTTCTTTTGTAAGTGAAAAGTAATGTCTTATTTAGTGCATAGGGCAGTTAATGGTTCATTTGCGGTAGAAGCAGTAGGATCTCAAAGTGCTGGGCTGAATTCTAAAGCTTGGCTTGGTTTTCATGTCTAATTATCGAAAACAACAGCTGTATTTGTTAGGCATTTTAAGTTTTGTAAATGTAATTATTTAGTTTATAAACACATAAACAACCTACTCCCAATCGTCTATTTTTTTAATGCTTTCATAATTATGTGATATGTTTCTCGTGTGATTATTCCATTTAGTGTTTCCCAATCTTATGTAATTATACAGTTGTCTTGGTTTGACCTAGGTTGGCCATGGTCATTTACTTCTATGCTTATTTGAAAGGACTTAGTTTCATAGATTTCATAGCGATATTACAGACTCTATGCTTATTTGAAAGGAGCTAATTTCGTATGTTTCTTAGCAAAATCACTGTCCATGTTCCTTCATCATACAGGGAATACCCCTTGTTCACAATTTTACATTGATTACAGGTTCTTGTTCCTCAGCTGGACCTGTTGACTGACCAACAAGTTTTGGATGTTTGCAACCTAAGACAATCGTGTCAGCAAGCAGAAGATGCTCTTTCACAAGGCATGGAGAAGCTGCAGCTAACACTTGCTGAGACTGTAGCTGCTCAGCTGGGAGAAGGAAGTTGCATCCCGCAGATGGGTACTGCAATGGAGCGGTTGGATGCTCTAGTCAGCTTTGTGAACCAGGTGAGACTGCATTTTCTTCTGTAATGTTCTCTTTGCATTTCAAATTTCGAATTCTTGGGTACTTGTATTCATTCTCTTCACATTTCTCTTTTGTTCTATATTCCGTATTCCTAATTATGAATTAGTTATAGGTTTCTAATCTTTGGTATTAGGTTTGAGTCTTAGATTCCATGTTTATAGGAAGTTGTACCTCAGTTTGTTGACCATATACTCAACATGTTTAATCTGTCTAAACAGGCCGACCATCTTCGTCAGGAAACTTTGCAGCAGATGTCTCGTATCCTTACAACTCGTCAGGCAGCACGAGGTTTACTTGCCTTGGGGGAGTACTTCCAACGACTCAGAGCTCTTAGTTCAATTTGGGCTACCCGTCCTCACGAACCCACTTAGTCTACAGCTGTAACAGAGTCTCCACGAGATTATTACCACAACATTTCCACATTTAGAGGCACCTCTACATAATGTTGTTACAAACATGATTTGCCATAACTCAAGCTGCTGGCATTTTTGAAGCAGCCCCAGGCATTCTGAGAAATTGTAAATACGAATAGCCTTTTACGAAAGAGGGAGTTTGTAATTAAATCAATTTTCAATGCATGTTGTTCATAGTTTTTTCTTGCAACAAATATCGTGAGGTTTAAAGTCTTTTGCATTTACAGATGGAACTTTGTCGTCTAAATTTTTTACAGTATGTTTTTCATGTTCTGTGTGTTTGATCTATAAACCGTGCATGTAGTAGACCTGATTGAGTGTTCTTGTTCTAGCACGAACGGTGACACTTATGCTGGGAGGAGAAAACACCAGTGAAATTTAATAAAGTTTTACACTTCTTGTGGAAATCTTGCTTAATCCCCATAGATGATTGCTAGTTTGCTTAAGTTATTTATTTTTCTGGGGTGAGGAAAAGATTCTGGAAATTTTATGAGAAATGCTTCCATTATCCTTTTTTTAATGTTAATAAAACCACCTTTTAGCTATTTAAAAGTGATTTCAAAAGCACTTTTCTCTCTTAATCTTCCATTTTTCTTTTACTAACTGAATCAAATGGTATTGACAAAAATAAATTGAGTTAAGAAATTTGACGTAAAATTACAATAAGTTATGCACAAATATTTAGAAGTGCTTGTTAACGTATTGTTCTCTGTGCTCGCTACACAGAGAGCCCATTTAAAGTGCTTTTTTGAATAAACAATGATTTTTTTTTTCTTTTTGTCACGAGAGTACTTGGGAGTACTGTTCTGACCCTCAAAAGCACTTTTGCATGCATGCGTCGAATATCACGAGTAGATGCTAAAAGCGCTTCATCATTTATTTTTCAATCATGCATGATCAAAGAAGCAGAAATCAAATATTGTTACTTGGCCAGCAAGGAAGAGAACAAATAATACATCCTATTTCATCATGTTAAACTATCAGTTGAAATTTCCAGAATTTTTTCTTTGATATCATTGAAAATAAGCACTCTATTGAGTTTGATATCCAGATGATTTGAAATGTTACATGATTTTTCCCAGCTTGTAACAGATTAATCCTCACAACTTTGACATGGAATAGTCCAAAGCATCGACAAGAAAATCTGCATGTACCCAAAAAAGGGGGCATGATTATTATGAATAACATTTTAAGGTAAAAAATTTTAATCAAAAGAGGAAAAATCTGCTTGATGAGCCGTAAAAGGTACCTGCATCATCTTTGGTAAAACACATTGGTGGCTTAATCCTGAAAACATTTCCATGTAGTCCTCCTTTCCCAACAAGAACACCGAGCTCTTCAATCAGAAATCAAAATACAGTTAGTATCAGCAAGAAATTTGAAAGAGGGCGATTCATAATTTAGAGCTACTTAGTCTCCTTTTTCGAGGTTGGAAGAGAACTGTCTATACCTCTAAGCTTCTCAAACAAGACTGCAGTTTCTGCCTTGGCAGGTGTCTTCTCTTTACGGTCAGTTACCAATTCGATCCCCACCATCAGGCCCCTGCCTCTCACGTCTCCAATGACTGAAACAAGATTAAGAATGAGTAACAGATTATAAAATGCCTTGCACACTGAAGATTTGACTGGATTCGGTAAATTTAATCTAGAGGTGAAACGGTCATTTACAGAAAAACAGAGCTGAAAGTAAATATCGGAGTGACATAGGCATCCAATCATGAAAAGAATAAAAGAAGACATCAAAGCTGACTAGTTCAAGAGCAATTACTGTTGTGTTTTTCTTGCAGAGTTTTCAAGCGTCCAATCAAGTGAGAACCAACATCAGCACAATGCGCTTGACGCTTCTCTTTATCAAGGACCCTGAGAACTGCAAGTCCACCTGCAGAACATACCGGGTTTCCACCAAAAGTATTAAACTGGATCTTCTGAGCCATTACACTTGCTATTTCTGGTGTTGTCACTACAGCTCCCAATGGCAGACCATTGCCAATGCCCTGATAAATTTTATTAGAGAAATGTTAAAAGAAGTGATCGGATAAGGACGGTGAAAAAAAAATGTCCTTTAAAACAAATGATTTACAATTTATATATATATATATATATATATTTCCATAATTACAGGAGAAAAGACTACTAACGATTATCTCAATACCTTTGCCATGGTGACAATGTCAGGAATGACCCCTTGTGTTTCAAAGCCCCAGTAATGACTTCCTGTGCGACCAAATCCAGTTTGCACTTCGTCAGCAATGCAGACACCACCAGCCTTGTGTACAATGTCATAAACCAGCTTTAAGTATCCAGGGGCTAGTTCAACTGCTCCTCCAACTCCCTGTAGTTGGTCAAAATTTAGAGAAAACAAATATTGCAATTTCTAGCAACCAATTCAGGGTTTCCGTAAAAGCTGAATTTACATTTCTTTGGAGATGGTTGCAACACCAACCTGAATGGTTTCGGCAATGAAACCAGCAACTTCTCCTGAAGTTCCAAAATCAATGTGATCTTGCAAGTCTTTGGCATAACGGGCAGCATCAGAGCCAAAGATTCCACGGTATGGATCTGGATTTACAACATGATGAATTTCGCCCTGCAAAGAGCCACAATCATTGTGAACATAGTTCAAATGATTTGCGAGTCTTGTCAAATACCCTTCTCATTTACCCGAGATAAACGTGTTTCCTCTCAACATATAGAGAATAGACAAACCTGTGGAATTGGATACTTCCATGTGTTTAGAGCTGTCAATCCAATGGTACTGGAACTTCCACCATGATAGGCATTTCTCAAGGCAACCATGCCAAGATTACCGCTATATAGCCTGGCCATTAGCATTGCTAACTCATTTGCTTCTGTCCCAGAATTGACAAAATACACAACCTGCATTACCAATAGAGTCAGGGGAAGTTGGTAGTGTCATTTTTAATGTTGTTCATGGGGCAATTTACTCTTACGAACTAAAACATTTCTAGAAGCATCTATATATCAATTATTATAAGAGCGTTTATTCATCAGAAATTTTAAGACATGTAAGCAGGTTTCAATTACAGAGACAGACACATCACACTACTTTAAGCAATGTAAATCAGCAATTGCGTACATCTTTCAACAAAATTCGTATAACAGAACGAATTGCATCAAGTGCTAGCTCAGGAGATCAAACCTTTAGGTTTCCAGGCATTTTTGATGCCAATGCCTCAGCAAAATCAGCTATTGCATGGTGCAAGTATATAGTTGTTGCATGCTGAAGAAGCTTGCTTTGCTCCAACGTAGCATTCAGAACATCAGGATGGCAATGCCCACAAGACACAGTAACTATTCCGGCAAATGCATCTAGATATCGCCTCCCATTCTCGTCAAACAAATATTGCATCTTTCCTTCAACAATATTAAGCTGTATGCCAAAACAAAACAGTTTTATCAGCCTAATTATGCAACTTTCTCGGTTTACAATTGCAAAAGTCTGTGCTTTACCATATAATATTTACCGATCTAAGCCCAGAAGACCAAAATTTTCAGAAATTAAAGAAATACAAATTGATGAACAACAAGATTAATTTCCCTTCCTAATCTTTAGCTGCAAAATCTCATATTGTAGTAATTACATCAACTGGCTCGACAAAGAAAGGATAACTACATAATATATCGAAAACCAATATATATATATATATATATATATATGTATAACCTTCGTTTACAAGCATTTAAGCTCAATAATCACGGAGAAATTATTGATAACACAGCTTATAAATCGAATAAATCCATTAAATAAAGAAAAAGGAAAAATATAAAAAACTTAAATATAAAGCACCGAGAGATTTAAGCAGATTATTACTTGAAATAAGATTAAATCTTTAATACTTTTTTCACAGCGACAAGATCCAAGGGAATAACTTAAATCCAGTTTCCTGAATAAAACCAGAAGAAGAAGGGAAAAAAAATGCGCTTACGGGCTTTTGGTAATAATAGAAAAGTGAGGGACCCAGAAATTTCTTTCGTTTTTGAAGAACTTCATCGGCAGAGGGACCCGTGTACGGCTTGGGTTCAAAATCAAACGGCGGAAGCTGCGGCGGAGCAACCTCAGCAGAGGTAGCAGAACTGGGAACCGTAGAAAAAGAATTGCAAAGAAAGTTCCTGGCTTTTGCTTCCTTTACGGTTCTCTTCAAGATTTGTCTCTGCAAAAACGCCATAAATGAGGAGATGACAACGTTTTTTTTTTTCTTTTTGCGAGAAAATTTTGATGTGATTGATGTTTTATCTCGGCAAAAGTGGAAGGAAACAGGAGCAAAGTGCAGCTCCTCGCTCAGTCCTTGTCTGCGTCTGAATTTTTTAATAATTTATTTCAGATTTGGCGCCTGTTACAGGAAAGATTCGGCATTAAATGTGCGTAATTCATCGCCTTATGGTACTCTTTAACAAGGGCAGGGCCACAATCCAGCCAGGTGTATCGCACAGTCTGAGCCTTCTGTTACACTAAGAACATATTACGAGTGTAATAAATATTATTTATAAAATTAATGAAAATTAAAAATAAAAATAATACTCTGCTGAGCAAAGACTACTGAATTTAAGCTGTGAATGATTCGTTGTATGTGTAGAAATTATTGGGAGAATATTCAGCTTGGCCCTACCAAATTTGGCCCAAAATCCACTAATAATATTACAATTTGATTGGATTACAATTACAATTACAACTAGATGGTGGGCATGAAATGATTAGTGACTTTGGAGTGCACTTTGATGCTAATGTCACCAGTCTGCTTCATACTCTGCCGTGTTATCACTTATACTACAATTCTGATATCAATATGCAACAGGTATAGTGGCCAGTTCCTACGATATTGGGAAATCAAGGCAAAAGCATTCAGAATTTAGTCACAAAAATGCTTGACAGAAGTACAAAACCTTTGGAGGAAAATATAAGCATGCACACTACGAAAGTGATACAAAGAAGCAAGAAGAAAGCTCTGAGTCTATTTAACCATGGACTTATTTGTAATCCAACATTCCATAAAAAAAAAAAACCTTGTTATAGATGTCATGGAAATGAGATTTCGTGCATTCATCATTGAAGCCGAAGGCAGAAATCTGTGAGTGACATCAAAAGCAATGTCTCTAGCAGCAGCATGTGTTTTTTAGGTTCGCTTATGGATGTACAAGGGTCAACCTAATTTAAGGATATTTCATCGAATACAAATATGTACCTCACGATAATGTCACCTCTCTGTTATAACAATCCAGTGACAAAGAAATGAAGTGCCATCTCCCAGGCATGGTGTCCAGCAGAGGGATAGTTACAGCCATTCTCATGGCTGTAAGAACACCGGCATGCTTGCTGGAGAAGCCTCCGTATGATGCCTAAACAGCAGAATTCCAACAGAAAGTCATGAAAGTAGGCACCCAGAGCATTTTATAGCCCATAAAATAATGAAAGAAGAACCTTTTGATAGTAATCACACACATGAAATTCTGTACAATAGACAAATTGAGTTTGTGATCAAATCCAACATCCCATCAGCAATGACACAGGAGTGTTCGAATTCATGGAAAGAGTCTGCTAGTAGCAATTTTCCGCTACAAACAGTGTCATGTATCGTACCAATAGTCACGGCACGAACCGAACACGTTCTTGAAATGGTGAAACGGAGTAGCATCTCTGACGATGATTTTTCTGCCCACAAGCTTTGAGATAAATTTAATGGCAGAATGGCAATCATTGCAAACTCGGAGGCCCTTCATGGTCCTCAACGTAGTGTTCTCTGAAGTTTCTTCATGAAACTCGGAGGTTCTTCGTGACCTAGCAGAAACATAACCATTATAGGATGGCAGGGTAGACATGATCAATTTTCAATCCAAGTCTCTAAATAACAGGATGTTGCATGTGGATGAAAACAAAGGAAATTAGAGCCACCACATGCAAGTGCATTTCAATAATAAAAGGGTGTATTTCCTTTATTCTTCATCCCTCACAATTACAAGTCAAACCAAAGCTTGTCAATTTCTTCCAAAGTAATATCAAAATAATTTATTTAAATATAATTTTTTAATACTTGAGAGAAAATTATGTAATTGTACTTACTATATATTTGAAAAAAAGTTAGAATCTCACCTGTACACACAATTTTTAGCTAAATTAATTAAAAATTTCTTTTTAGTTAATATACACTTTATATTGTAATCATGCGGTAAGTAATGCCTACGAAATATAATAAAAAGTTAATTTTTTATTTATATAATATTTTTATTATGGTAATTATATGATAGACAAAGTCATCTAACTATAAAAAGTTAAACTTTTTATTTACATAACAATTATTAATAAATTTTACTTTAACGTATAGTTAAAAATTAACAAGCATCTTAATAATTTTCAGTGCTGGGAAAGCCTTCATAGTTTACATTGATAATAGTTTTTTATTTTAAAAAATAAATCAAATGATATTTTCATTCTCATACATGCATGCTCTTAGTGTTGTTAAACATTGTAATTAAGGAGAAGCGTTAATTAAATTATAAAATTTTACAGTTATGTCTTTTTGCACATACACATATATATTTTAAAAAATCAAAATTAATCTCTTATGTATATAAATTTACACAATTTTTGTTTTTTTAAAAAAATTGTATTAAAATTAAAATCGTAATTTAAAAACTCTTAAATATTTGAAACGGAGGACGGGAGCAATTAATCTATTTTATTGCTTCATAATTATATATTATTAATTAATTAGATATTATCAAGAATTATTTCATATTTACTTTATATTCTTACCAACTTGAGATCCATCCGTATATAGAAAGCATAGTTAGTTAATTAATTAATGCGAGGTTAATTCTAGAGATTTTATGGTTTAAAAAAGAAATCAAATTAACAAAAAAGTAAAAATAAAAGGTAATTAATGATTCACTTTAATGAGAAAAGAAAGTGTCAATAACATTTAGATCCCTGTACTTTTATATTTGTAAATATAAAATCATATTTATCTATGTACATCTAATACATCTTTACAGTGTTAACCACAAATTTAATAATACCATAGGGTATTTCAGTAATTTAAAAGGAGTCTTGGACCTATTTGTTATGAATTAAAAACTTAGGGACCTTTAAGTTATTGCTACCGAGTAGGCAACAGAATTAATTTGCTTTCCAAAAACGTTTCCCCAAAATAAAAAAAAAAAATCAAGAACGAAAACAGACCGTTTTCAGGTCGGAAAAGGAAACCAAAGATTCAGAATCTTTAATTTCCTTCATAAAAACAGATCCTTCTTCGTCCTTCCTACAATTACTTCAAAATCCTGAAGATCTACAAATTCTTGGATTACTTCTTGTTCTTACCCACAATAATCTCTGCCATTATGAAGAAAACGTTTTACTACAGCTTCCTGCCAAGCAAGATAGAAGAACAAGCTGCAATTGCTCGCGGCAAACCCTATGAAATCACGCGGACCCTAGTCGAAATCCGGGACTGTGGCAACTCTCCTCCGCAGCAGTATGATCCAAAACATCCATGGCGTATCAGAAAATCCGTCACAGCCAACGAAGTCTTCAACGGAAAGCTTCTGCTGTCGCATAACGACGTGTTTGAGCATGTTTTCCGGTACTGGACGATGGACTTGTGCAACTATGTGATAAAAGGAAACCAGTTTTGCGTTATCATATCAGACTACACTGATGAAGACAACCCTAAAAGGTTTCAAAGTGAGAATATATTCGTCCAAGCAAATCATGACACGTATGTTCTTGGATGGACGGACGTCGTCCGGAGTCGGCATCTTCAGCCGGGAGACGAGATCGTATTGTTCTGGGATGTGGGTTCAGCAACTATTGGATTTAAGCTGTTGAGCAGAGGAAATCCAACAAAAAATTGAAAGTTTTTGATAGTCAATCCCCAAATTTCCCATGGTTTTCTTTTTCTTTTTTATTTTTTTGAAAGCAGCAATCTTGCTCAGTTAAAATGCTGTGAAAAGAAAATAAAATAACTAAATGAGAAATTTAATCACTTTAGATTTTCCCAATTATCCCATCAGATGTTTAAGAGGCAACAATCTATTTGTTTTTCAATAGTGCATTCACCAATCCCAGAAACCAGCAGGAAAACCTCCCTTTCTTAGGTCAATAACATCAATAAGTTTTCCAGCACCTTCTAATTCCTGAATTACAAACTGGATAACTACTGCAGTTGTAATCTCTTCTAGACGATGTCCTGTATAATTTAACATCAGATATTGCTGTATAATAGGTTTTCATGGTTAATTAAGCAGAAAAATAAAAAAGGGCGGGATAACTGCTGCATGATAGCAGCTGTCATGGATGATAGTGGCATAACTGCTGCATGATAGCAGCTGTCATGGATGATAGTGGTCTTTTGCCTGGTCAAATAAAGTTAGCAGGTGCGGGTGGGCTTTTATTTGTAATGTTGCCATTAACAGGCAGGGAGAAATCATCCATTTGATTGTCAAGGATCATTCCTATAGTTGGTGATAGTATTTTTGATCCAAAGAATGCATTCATTCACTGTAAAAGTCGTCGAGACAGCATTTAGCTCATGATCTATAAAGGATAAGTGACAGCTGCCACGGTCCATCTGTAAATAATGCAAAATGTTGTCAATCTCCGTTTCAGTAATGGGGAAAGTAGCTTACTGCCGCCGTAGGGTGCTGGATCATAAGTTCTATTGTCATTTATGTCTTTCTTCATTGCCTTTGCGAAATTAGTAGGATGCATATCCGACAAAACTGCAGTAATGTTGACGAAATCTGGATCACCAAGATTTCTCCTCAGAGCAAAAGCATTTTTCAGAGCTTCGACTTTGCGGTGGACACAGAGGGCGCCGGATAAACCCGAAGGGATTGCATAATGAGCAATAGTGTTTAACATCTGCAGCATTATAAATAACAGTATTGATAAACATGTTTTTCGAAATCTTAACAGAGGTAGAACATAAATCGATTCTGGGTTTATAAAGTCAAGTCAATGCAATCATTTAACAAGTTAGTTTTTGGATTAAGAACAATCACTCAACCTGCAATAAGTAATATGAGATTAGATCCAAGTTTTTATTCATATCTAAGTCCTCAATACATTAATTTTTCACGCTTTAATGAAAAATTATCATGTAATACATGAGTCTATAATGATGAGCTTTTGGTCAGACGAGGCCTTCAGGTTAAATACTATACGTGTGGTATAACTCATGCTTGTTTCGAAAATGACACTTCACATTAATATTTGTTACTTGTCGGGTTATTTTACGAAAAATATTTAAATAAAGAAAAAAAATATTCATTCAGTTAATTGTAAATAAAAAAAATTAAAAATATATTTTAACCAACATTGTACCGGTGGCCTGCCTAAAAGCATAAAGGCCCCGCCGCCAATGCCGCTTGATGCCGGACTGACGATTCCCAAGCAAAGAGAAGCGGCAACAGCTGCATCGGCAGCGTGGCCTCCTTCCTTAAGAACATCTATCCCTACTTGGGAACATCGGCCATGGCCAGTGGCGACAACACCATGGCGTGCAGCAATCACGTCGCGTCTGTCTCTGTTGGGGTCACTCGGATTTTTGAGACTTGATGTGGGACTGAGAGCCAACAGCGAAATTAAGAACAACAACACGACAATGGTCTTTAAAATTCACAGAGCTGCATTAGACGACGCCAATAATGTTAGGTCCCAAGCAACTAAGTACCGAAATAACATATCAAAGATTGCAGAAGAGCTAGAAATTCTTACACGCTGCTTCCTCCTCTTCTTCCCATTGTTGAGCGACCTTCAATTCATGCTCGTCCCTTCTACGAATATTTAAATTTTTTTTGGTTTATGATTAATAATTAAGAGACACATTTATGAAATTAATGACACAAATAATCAAATTTAATTAGAATAAAGAAAAAAATTTTAAATTAAACAATTTTATTAAGATGTGATAATTAATATAATAGAATTATTTAATTAATAAAATAATAAAATTTTATTTATAATAAAATTTTTTATTTTATTATTTAAATAATTTTATTGTATCAATTACAATGAAATAATAAAATTATTTTATTTAAAATTTTTTTAAAAATATAATAATAAAAATAATATTTAAACTCGTTTTATTAAAATATAATTATTAAAAATATTATTTAAACTCACCAAAAAATTCAATGATGAAGTCAATGAAGGATGAAAGGGCAAAAAAAAATATTGCATATAATTTTTCTTTTAAGAAAAAAAGGGATGGGCTTCGGGTTATATAACCCATATCATATCCGCCTAAAACCCGAACCGGCTGTCTCAAAATTCAAAAATCGAATGTTCAAATTGGGACTAAATTGCAATTCCCGCTCAACATTCCGGGAGCGGAGAAAATGGAAGAGTAAAAGATCCGCAAATCCTCCATTATTTGGCTGCGAAACGTCGTCGGATCTCGGAATTTTCAACGCCGCCGTTTGGTTCTTTGCCGAAAGTGTGAGTCTTTTCTGGCCGGCTGATTTTAATTTCTAAATTGAATTGATGCGATTGTAGGAAATCAAAGTTGTGCGTATTGCTAAATTGGTCGGAATCGGAAAGCAAAGATGTTGAAATCAAAGCTTCTTGTTTTGAGATTTAGGTGCGTGTAATTTATTTGTAGATTAGTTGAGGAAATCTGAATTGAAAGTTGTAATTATTTTAGATTGGTGTAAATGGCGAAGCGAAGAGGAAGAAAACCTGCTAAGAAAGCTGCACCGTCATCGCCGCAACAGAATTCAGATGCCGAAGAGACGAAGGAGCCACTTATTGAGGATAAAGAAGCTGCATTGTTGAACCAAGAAGGTATAGTTCAAAATTCACCTCGTCTATTTATTTTTTTACAGATTATTTCCCTACTTCTCGTCGCGCAAGTTTCATGGTGGTTATTTTTTGAAGAATGTACTAGGAATTGTAATGGAAATCTAAAAAAAAGGGGCAAATCTTTGACTTTATGATTTATGAAGATTTAATGTGATTATTATTTGAGATTTGGAGGGTAGTATGTGTTGGTTCTGCGGCTGAAAAGGACCACTCTGAAATTCGTTTTAGAGGTTCTTTATTCTAGTTATTGTTTTGTTTGATGCCGCGATGAATGGAAAGAAAGCTACTTGTTGGTATTGAAGAACCTTTCTCTTTACTTGAATGGTGTAAAGAAGTTTTTGCGAATCAAAGACCTCCCATATCAATTGTGCTCCTAAATTATGTAATTGTTGGAAATTTTTCATGTTCATAGACCCTAATTGAATATGTAATGTCATGGTTCTCAAATTTTATTATCTTTTTAGCGAATTTTGGACGTCTTGTAGAAATTTGTACTTACACTATGTTTTCTTTCTTCTTTTTTAATGCAAAGCTACAGTTTGCCAAGTGCTTCTCGACTTTTTTTCATTTTTGTAATTCATTTCAGTTTCTTTCTTCAGTTGAACGACGAGGCGCTGCAGTTAGAGCAATTCGCGATGTGGAGATTGAACATACACTCACTGGTTTACGTTTGCTTCGCTCATATTTTAATGAGGAACAGCTGCAAACCCCTGTGCTCCAATTTTTCAGAGAAAACCTTCCAAATCTTTCACTTGTAAGAAATGAAGAAAATGGACAATTGCAAGTACAGTGGAAGGATAACTTCGGTAATTTATCCATGGAAAATGCTGACAGAAGAGATTTACATGCTTCTCTTCTACGCCGGATGTCAATGGCATATCCTTACTGCTCCACTGTTCCATCTTTTAGTGGCTATGACTTATCAAGCAAAGCAGGTAATATTGAATTTGTATGCATAGTACTAAACTCGGGACTGTTTATCATTATGTGTTTGACATGATGTTGCCTTATTGTTGGCAGTGAAAACAAGCCTTCTAGGTGCTGATAATCTGCAGATCAGAGACTTTGTATGTTTTTTCTGTATCCTTTGTTTCTGTCTCCCCATAAACCTTCTAGGAACTAAGTTAAGGATTAAAGTTACAAAGGCTTCGATGTGCTTGATTTCACTTTGATTGCTATTGTGTTGTCGGTGGAAAGCAAATACAAATATTTTTTCCCTCTGATTTTACTGTGTTTCCTTCTGAATGTCGCTTAGTTGAAGATCAGAAAGTTGAAACCAAGCATATGTGATTTATCCTTATGGGAAGCAACATTGTCTCCACAGAAAAGATTTTCTTGTTTTTGAACATCCTCTAAATTTTCAGTCTAGGACCCAGGACGGTTTCTTTAATTCTTTTACCTTTTTTTCGTCTTTTATGGTAAATTTTTATGCAATAAACTAATTCAAGTACATTTTTGAGTATCTTCCAAATGCTCCTTAACACTAGGGAATAAAGATTTAAGAATAACTTCCTTTTCCCCTTATATTACAATTTTATCATTTCTGTTTTTTAGGTTTTGGAGGAGCCATCTGACTCTCATATGTTCGGAATGCATGGAGGCTTCCAAACTCCTGGGGTTTGTAGCTTCTTCATCATCTCTTTGTTTTATTTTTGTCTCCTGAAATTTGATGTTCATTAACTTCAACCACTTGCATTTTTTTTTTTTTTAATTTCTTGTATCTTTGAACTCAATTGAAGAGGCCAAACTGTTGACAAAAGTGATAAATTTCATTTAAAAGGTCAAATCTAGTAGTGCAGTTCTGAGTTTTGAGAATTTGTTTTAGCTGGCATATAATGACCCAACTATCTGCACACTTCATATTATCTACTGCAATTGAACAAATATCAATGGACTCCAGAAACTTTGTACTACTGATACTTTTTTGAAGTTAATTTTGTTAAATGGTTACTAAATGAATCAATGCCATAAAAGTAATTGATTTTGTGATGAATCATAATATATTATAAAAACTTGTTTGTTTCAGATATAAATTTTGACTTGTCACATCAGAGTATATTATGAGCTTTGTTGTTGCAGGCGACTAGCCAAAGGCTGTCTGTTGGGATGACACCCAAAACTCTAAGGCTGCCAAAGCCTGGTGAGATGCTTCTTTCAGTTCATGGCTCTCCCCTTGGTGTTTACAAGGAGGATAACATGGAAGCCATAAAAGGTATGTTTTGGGATAAGCAAATTCATCTCTTTCTATTTCCTGATATCGCTAGCAATTGACATACATTTATGCATTTGAATTTAGATAAGCAAATTTGGCTTTAGATAACCTGGTTATCCTTTCTAAACAAAATAGCAGTTATCTTTTTGCTTCATTTTTTTGGTTAATTGTATCAAAAAATTTTGCATGATGGAGGGTCTAATGTATCTATAATTCTTGCACAATGCCTTAGTTTTGATCCGAGTTGGGAATTCTTGCTTGCAGAATCAGAAGAGGATTGATCATTCAAGGCTGCTCTGGAAATACGTAGATATTTGTACATGAGATTGTGCTTTCCGAGGCCAGACTCGTGCTGGTTGGGTAACTCCAGTTTCCTGTTACTTTGATCTTTAGCTAAAATTAGTATTGCGCATTAAAAACTCATGCATTTCCGTATTCCCCGCTTTAGTAATTATAATTATAGCACTTTTCCCGGTTCAGTTTTTAGGATGAGTATTGATTAGATCTGAAACAAGCCTTGATTCATTACTATTTGACTGATATTAACCACAAATTATTTTGTGAAATCAGCAAACAAAATTTGGGGTAGTATTCAATTGCTTAGTGTATAAGCAACAATACAGAAACATCTTAAGAGTAAAAAGAAAATACAGGACAAAATGGCTTCACCATTCTCGTCTATGTATCCCAGATGCATTGTCATGCTGCCATCGATTGTAAAATATGAGCCATAATCAATTCTTAGCAGAATTATTAAATGTCTAAAAGATGCGAGATAAGTGCTTAATTCAATTTCAAGCCTGCGGACTCCTTCCAAGGTGATAAATGACAATCTACAAGCGCCCCGAAAGTTTTTGCCATTGCTGCCAAAAACGTAATTGATATCACAAGTAAAGCTTACCACTGAACAAATTCTCAGACACCTACAATACAAACTATAAAGAAAAGAACAATACACACGGTGCAGGGAAGGCTATCCTCTGATTTCTACAAGCAAAAATGCTTCCCAAATTACTCCCAAAACGGATACTTTGAAGAATGATAAACATTTCAGTATGACAGCCATAAAACTCCAAAATTCCAGCTGTAAAGCTCAAAGTAAACTGAAAAGTATGCAGATACTATCAAAATGATATAAGCTCTGATCAATATATTCTTCATTAAATATCAGTGCAGAGAAATTTTTTAGCATTATGAAGAAATACATACTGGTTAACAGTGGAACAAATCAACTCAACAGCAAAATAATCAGCCTGTCAACCAGTCCAATGATATACAAGCTCTGATTTTTCAAATCTTAGCTCAATTGGAAAGAATAGGAAGAATACACAAATGAGTAAATTTACTGCATCAATTTAAGTCTATGCAGCATGCGGTGACCTGCTTCTTGAATCAGTTTTGACAATTGCAGATTCCGAACTAGATAGAGAACCAAATGCTTCCAAGGCATCAAGGAAGAATCTTTTATTAGGGACTATACCATCTTTCTCCATACGCCTCATCAATTTCTGTACAAGCTGTTTCATATTGGCTTTAGTATAGGCCTTATAAAGAAGTTTATATGTTGAAGAATCTGGAATAACCCTTACATTACGCGAGTTATTGAAAAACATATCTGCTTCCATGGGCAAACTGTTCATGCAGTAAACCTCTAGCATGGCATTTAGGGTTGAAACTTTCATCTCCTTCCCCGATTTAACCAGCTCGTCAAATAATTCTCTAGCCCTGGAAACATTGTCACAGTACCCATACATCATAATGAGACTCTCATATGTGATGAAGTTGGGTGTGTACTTCATTTCCGTCATCTTTTGAAAAACATATTCAGCTTTCCATTGAAGCCTTGCTTTCCCATAGTTTATGATCATCGAATTAAATGTAGGCAGTGTCGGCTTTTCTCTGGAGCGCAGTAAGCTCTTAAACACTTGTTCCATCTTATTGAAAGCTTGCTTCTTCCCATATGAATCAATCAACACATTAAATGTAATAATATCGGGTCTACACTGATTACTTTTCATGCGAGAAAGTACAGATTCCATTTCTTTTATCATCCCATTTTTGCCATATGCATCCATCACACCATTAAACGTGTAGATATCAGGACAAAGTATGCTCTCGTTGAGTTCTTTGAACAAAGCATTAACTTGATCTACCTTTTGAGCTTGAGCAAAAGCTCTCAAAAGAATGTTGTATGTCACAATGTTAGGTTTGCAACGTTCTATTCCCTTCATCTTCTCAAAGTAACCAAGTGCTTTGGCCAATGCCTTTGCTTTATCTCTGGAGTGGAGATGGGCTGTGATGAGAGCATTATAAACAGAAGAATCAGGTCGACACCCGCTATTACGCATCTCAGAGAATAGCCACATGGCCATCCTTGTTTGGCCTTTCTTTCCCATAACCGTTATTAACTTTGAATACACACCATTATCCGCAATGTACCAGCGTTGTTTCTGCATCCATCTGAACACCTGAACATGTAATACTTAGTTAACCAAAACTGTTTATTTTGGTGAACAAGTTTACCAATAGCAATGCTAGTTCCCACATCAACGCGTCTTTGCTCTAACTTGCTTTATACTATTATGATCCAATTTTACACAAAATAAAACTCACAATGAACATAGATTAACCATCAAAAAATTGGATTGATATGTGTTAATATTCATGTTATCATGAAATTATACTATTGAGCACAATTAACATTACTTTCAACGAGCATAAAGACTAAAATGAAAACAGATACAAAAACTAAAGGTGTTGACAGTGCTCAAAAGCATTTTATGTAAAAGCACATGGAAGCGCTTTCAAAAAAAAAATCAAATACTAAGTGCTTTGCAGAAAAAAAGAAAAAAAAAATTCAAAGTACTCATTTTTCCCCTGTTTTAATATATCCAAATACTTCTCCTCAAAAAAACCAATCCAATTATTTTCTTCCAAATCACTTCTGTCTCTCCCAACAAAAGCACTACAAGCATAAACAAAGTCGCTTTTAGTGGTATCCAAAGCACTTCGAAACATACCAAACACACACAAATAGGCTCAGTCACAATTCACATACCAATTATACAGAAAATATGTACAAACACAGGCACAAATATGAAACCCTGAAGCCAAAACTGCATAGAAACCCATGAAAAGGAGTAATTTTGAGTAAAAAGACGCAAAACCTCAAGACATTGAAGCCACTTATCAGACTTGCCAAGCTCTTCAAAGAGACGAAAACAGTGCTCACTCCTCACCACCTTCACATACTTGTTCAGTGTCTTCACGAGCGGCTCTTTATGGCTAAAACTTCTCATTAGAACCCGAACCAGCTCCTGGGTCTCCACCTCTTCGTTGTTCCGGTCCCGTTTCCTTCTGGGTCGGGTATAAACGCAGCAAATTCCAGTCGAGGGGCGGACATTGAGATTGAAAGGAAGCCATTGTGTGGTAAAGTTGTGGTTTTGAGAGGAATTGAGGGGAAATGACAACGACGAAGAAGAGAGTGGCGAAGTGTGAGCTGACAAGTTTAAAAAGGCCATGTTTAATGGGTTGAGTTACTTTTTGGGGGTTTGTTTTCTACAAGAAGAAGGGCTTTAGTGAATTCAGAGATGTGGGGCTTGAGTGAAAACATTGTGGCATATTTGGACTCTTTTAAAATTTATAGATTTTTGAGGGAGCTACCTTAAAGTGCATCAAAGGTTACCAAAAAACCAAAAGGGCCAAAATTGAACCCGACGTGAATCGAACACGCAACCTTCTGATCTGGAGTCAGACGCGCTACCATTGCGCCACGGATCCACATGTTAGTAAATGTTTATTGTAATTAACTTATTTAAAGTATTATAATTTGTGTTTTAATCAAAGACTAATATTATCCACTAATTTTTTTAATTTAAGTTGATATTAAAATATAGTATATTTAATAAAAATAAATAATTTAAATTTTTTAATTTATATTATAAAATATACAATATTAATTTATAAATTATATTAATATACAATCTCAATTATTCATTATTAATTATAAAACGTGTTATTATTTTGTTAAAAATTAAAGGTAAAAAATATCGAGAGAATATCTTAACCCTAGATCGAAATACATGAAATTAATTTTGAATTAAGAAAAATATTTTTGGTGGGTTTTAAAAAGTAATATACAGTGTGTATCTCGATAAGATGATGACTTTTTTAATGGAAGCCACAATGATAATAAGTTTATGACTTTTAGCAATTGATTTTCCGAATACAATTGATGCACGCAGCAATAATGGAGGAAATGTGTGGTTCCCACGTTTGACTATAGAGATGAACGACAAATGGAATGGCTGTTGGGTAAGTTCTGATAAAGAAATGAAAAATGCTCCACCTCCGCTCATGGTGAGGTCCCTTATCGCTTCAATCATCCAATTTCAATTCAATCCAACCATATTTCATTTACTTGTTTTAGATTGTTTTTGCTTTTGAAATTGTTTACCTTTACTTGTTTTAGATTGTTTTTGCTTTTGAAATTGTTTACATTATGGGATTAGGATTTTTTTTATAATTTTTTATTTTTATTATAATAATAATATATAATATAATTAATAATAAACAGTTTAATTTATATATTAATTAAATTTATAAATTAATTTTATATTTTATCGTATAAATTAAAAAATTTAAATATAATTTAAATCGTTTATTATTAATTATGTCACATGCTAATATCTGTTAAGTTAAATAAAAAAAATTATAATTCATATATTATACTATACATGCATATGAAATATATTAAAATTTTCTCACAATCTTTTCAATTCTTAATTTTTTATTAGAATTTTTCGTAATTTTTTTAATTTTTAATTTTTGATATAATATTAATACGTAACAAAATAAATATTAAATAATTTATATTATATTTTAATAAAATTTATAAATTAAATTTATATTTTATTATATAAATTAAAAAAATTTTAAATATAATTTAAGTTATTTAATATTAATTTTATTATGTGTCAATGTTGGATCAAAAATCAATAATATTAAAAAAAAAAAAATTATAAAGGATCCTAATCCATAGGAGCATTGCTGATATATCCTTTTTTGTATGATTGTACTATTCAAAACTCAAAACATATGGCAATCAGGCGCATTCATGCCAGTGAAGTTATCTACCTATTTTGTTTTTTGTTCTGGCTTCAATTCACCAGGATAAATAATAACCATCCCACTTCCTCTTCTCTTCATCACTAAAAGTTATACCCTCCAATTCTTTACAATGTCTTGGATATGGACCTCGTTTGCTCTCGCTGCAATTTTCTTTCTCTTCCAGGTAACATTTTCCAGGAAGAAAAGTCCAAACAACAAGAAGAGATTACCTCCGGGGCCAAAAGGGTTTCCAATTTTCGGATCCCTTCATTTGTTAGGCAAATATCCTCACCGAGATTTGCACGAACTTGCTAAAAAATATGGCTCAATCATGCACTTACGCTTAGGTTTAGTGCCTACGATTGTCGTCTCTTCTCCACAAGCAGCTGAAATTTTCCTCAAAACTTACGACCTCGTTTTCGCCAGCCGGCCTGCTGTTCAGGCAGTCAAGCATATTGGCTACGGGCAGAAGAATTTTCCCTTCTCTCCGTACGGATCTTACTGGCGAACAATGAGGAAAATCTGCACCCTGGAGTTGTTGAGCAACTTAAAGATAAATTATTTTCAGTTCATTAGAAGAGAAGAGCTTCAGATTTTGATTGAATACATCAAACAGGCAGCGCAAGCTCGCTCCTCGGTTGATCTCAGCGCCAAGGCTGCTTCCTTGAGTGCCAACATGACTTGCAGGATGGTGTTGGGAAAAAAATATTCGGACGAGGAATTTGACGAGAAAGGTTTCAAGACTGTGATTCAGGAAGGAATGGTGTTGCTGGCGACGCCGAATTTGGCAGATTATATTCCACAGATTGCTGGGCTTGATCTTCGGGGCCTGACGAAGAGAATGAAAGCCGTTGCCAAAGTGTTCGATAGATTTTATGAGAAGATTATCGAGGAACATGTTCAATTTAAGGATGAAAACCGAAGCGAAGATTTCGTTGATGTGATGTTGAGGTTTGTGGGATCAGACGAAACTGAGTTCAAGATTGAAAGACAGCATGTCAAAGCTGTAGTCTCGGTAACTATCCATCAAATTTGCATATACATATGTGTGTGTGTGTGTGTGTGTGTGTGTGTGTGTACAGACGTTGATAATCCAATGCCAAAAGCCAAGTTTATAAGGTTGTATCTATTATTGTTTTTCAAATAAAATATTTTAAACTTGTTTTTGAAAATGAAATTGGTATTTTGAATTTGGTATTTTGGGATTTAAAAATCGTTTGAGAAACTATTGTTTTTAAAATATAATTGTGAATACGTTAGGTAGAATAGTTTATGAATTCTGTTTTTTAATAATATACGGTACGTATGTATGTATGTATGTATGTATGTATGTATGTATGTATGTATGTATGTATGTTAGAATTGATCTTAAATCTTAATTAGCGAGTCTTTAAATTCAGGACATGCTTGTATCAGCCATGGACACTTCAGCAACTGTCATCGAATGGGCAATTTCAGAACTTATCAAACATCCTGAAGTATTGAAGAAACTACAAAATGAGTTAGAAAACAGGGTAGGTTTAGACAGAATGGTGGAAGAACCAGATTTGGACAACCTAGAATACTTAGACATGGTTGTTAAGGAAACTCTCAGGCTTCATCCTGTAGTACCATTGCTACTTCCCCACGAGTCTATCCAAGACTGCACGGTAAACGGCTTCCACATTCCAAAAAAATCACGAGTATTCATCAATGTTTGGGCAATCGGGAGAGATCCTGGAGCCTGGAAAGATCCTGAGAAGTTTTTCCCGGAAAGATTTGTTGGCAGTAATATTGATCTTCGTGGACGGGACTTTCAGCTTCTGCCGTTTGGTTCTGGCCGCAGAAGCTGCCCTGGAATGCAGCTAGGACTCACCGTTGTTAAGCTAGCGGTGGCACAACTTGTGCATTGCTTTGATTGGGAGCTCCCGGATGGAATGCTACCGGAAGAATTGGACATGACAGAAGAGTTTAGTCTTGTAACTCCAAGGGCAAAACATCTTCTGGCTACTCCTACTTATCGCCTCAACAAATGATGATGTTGAAATCAGTTGTCTGATTCTGGGTTACTTTATTTTGTCAAGTTCTGCTGGATTTTTCTTCTTGTAGATATATATATATATATATATATATATATATATATATATATATATATGCAGCTTGGTTGTTCTGTACTGCCGAATAAGTCTCGAAGGACAAAGTTTAAAACACGTTTGTTGAATATTGCAAGCTTCTATGTACACATTATGTTTATTGTAAAATTACAATAAAATTTCTCTTTCGAATAATATTACTAGAGAACCATTGTATCAAGAAACTCTAGTTTGAGGATATCGAGTCACTTCTTGGCAGTCACAGTCCTCTGTTTATAGAAATACAAGACTTAGAAGCTGAAGTCTGTATGCATAAACAACGGATTTGGGATTGAGTAAAGATTACTAACCTTTTTATAGCCAGTGGCAGATGACTGAATCACAGCCAGTCCTAGATTTTCTGTTTTACCCCCACATGTTTCCCCCAAAACTGAGCTTCGTCCTAGACAATATTTTTGTTACCGGGTAACATGAAATAATGTAACTTATCAAGATCCTGAAATGCAGTTTATGAATATATTTCCTAGGGCACACCTCCAGGCAATGACTCTAGGCCAATTACCATTCCAAGATCCTGGTGTGAACGTCTCTTTACTGTCCATTTGTTTCAAGGATTCCACAAACACAAAAGGCTGACCTCTGTCTTTAGCAATTTATGCCACGTTTCACAAACCAAACAATAAGGGAAATATAACACAATCCAAACTTGGAAATATGTATAATCCAGATAGAGGTATTGAGATAACTAGTTGTGTTACTTGTACACATACATACATACATACACACACACACATAGTACGAGTTAATATCAGACTAAGTTATGTAACTGTAAAAATATAGTGTGACTTTTGTAGTTGTCTGTTGCATTATTTTGTGGTTTTACTTCCCATTTTTATTATATGCGGTTTTACTTCCCATTTTTATTATATGCACCATTATTTGTGGTTTTACTTTCCATTTGTTCGAGATTGTGGTTATTTTATTAAATTTTGAAACTAAAATAAAATGGGTAGCACCAATTTTGTTGAGATCAGTCTATTTTTTTTCGCTAATATTTAATATTTAATGACTTCATCTCATAACATATGCACTTAAAAACTATTACACCTCAATACTAACCGAAATTATCTCAAAAGATTTTAATCACAGGTGGTGCAACTTTTATTGATTGGATAGTGAAATGAAGCAACATATCATTTTTAAAATTATCACAATATCTTTTAGTTTAAATGATATAAAATGGCTAGTTGTAAGAAGTTAGGTCCTTATAAATTTAATTTATTCTGTCTTTAAAAGTTAAAGATAAAATTATATTCTCTTGATCTAAATTTTATTCTAATAAATACATGCACATGCTAATTATATCAACAAGAATGTACACCATTAAAAGAAATCTAACCTATTTAATAAATTTAAACCAGTACAAGATTGTAATTAGCCTTAATTTTATCTATTTTTTGATTTGTCTAATTCTTTAACCAATCTAATTGATCATACCTGAATTCACCCTTAATGATATATATATTTGTCTTTATTATTTATGATATTCCATGCATTATATTCTTCATTTTTCCCTACTATAAAGGCTTCAGGATTTCTAATTCCTCTTCATTGTCTCATTGGTTTTTTTTTTCTTTTTGTGTGTGTGTGAAAAAAAGAATGAAGGGTTTATCTCTTTTCTCATCAGTTGCTCTCTTCTTCTTTGTTTACTCTTATGGTTAGTAACATATTCACTCTATAATTACTTCCCTAATTTTCATTTCAATATAAAATTCATATCTTCCGCAAACATTCATATTTTTAAAATTTGTTTGAAATTAATTTTTATTATTTTTGCAGAAAGATATGTTATTTGATATGATTTTTGTACAGGGAAAGTTGATGCACAAAATTGTGATTTTACTCCACACTCAATGCCAAATTGTTCTGAAGAAGAATGCGGTAGGTATTGCCTTGTAAATGATGGTTCTGATGTTGGCAGCCAATGCACCAATCCTCAAACCTGTTGTTGCAAAGTTAATTAATTAATTAATTACTTAATTGATTATATTCCTATGAACATTTTCTCTTATTGATTTAAACACTAATATCAATGGCTAAATCTGATGATTTTTTTATTTTTTATTTTTTAATTTTGATGCCAAAAAAATAGATAATGATTCAGGTGAGACAAAATTTTGCAACTTCAAGGCTCAGCAGTTGGCAAACTGCTCTCCGAAAAAATGCTCAACACTCTGCGAAAATAAATTCGGCCAAAGTTCCGCCAGCAAATGCACAGATTTTGATACTTGTTGTCACTGATTAATCAAGGAAACTAGTTTTTTATAATAATAATAAGAATAATTGTGATAATATCGATTTCATTTAATATTTAATTGTACATGCTTGCAATTTCCTTCTAAAAGAACCTTGACATCAGAATGGGAATTGAAAAATGATTCCTCGTAAACAATTTTCCCACAGTCAACTCTCTTCGGTAGCAATTTTTTTCATCCCAGTTCATGTTCTGAAATTTCCTCTAAATGTGGTGAATATGCCTCTTGCTTTGATTGCAAAGTTAAAAAATCCAAGACTGCATATGTTTGTACAGCTACGGGATGATCTCTATCTTCAACTGTAAATATACAAGTTTTGCCATTAATATGAATGTGGCTTTGCCCTGGAAATTTCTTCACCTGGTTACATTTCATCATTGATCTCATTTTTGCTACGCCTTCCCATCTTCCTCCCAAAGCATAAATGTTAGCCATCTCGACGTATGGAGCTGCCTTGTGAGGCTCCAGTTCGAACAGGCGATGAGCCACGTGTTCACCAATCTCTATGTCTCGGTGAATCTTGCAAGCACTGAGCAATGTCCCCCATATACGAGCATCAGGTTTGATAGGCATGTTCTGAACAAAATCCAATGCTTCCTTTAGCTTCCCTCTACGTCCAAAAAGATCCACGATACAAGAATAATGGTCCAATCCAGGACTTATGTTATATACCTTGGTCATCATATTGAAGTAGGCCCGTCCTTTCTCAAGGAAACCTGCGTGAGTGCAAGCTTGAAAGACAGCTAAAAATGTTATGTGGTTTGGTCTCAAATCCAATTTCTTCATCTGATGGAAAAGGTCCAACGCTTCTAGGAATTCTCCATTCAAAGCACAACCTGCAATCATGGTTGTCCAAGAAACAACAGTTTTCTCTGGCATGGCATAGAAGAGTTCTCGAGCATCATCAAGACTTCCACATTTTGAATACATGTCTATCAATGCATTGCAGACCACTACATTGTCTTTTAATCCATTAGAATTGGCGTAATCGTCAATCCATTTTCCAAGTTCAAGTGCACCAATTTGACCACAACCTGAAGTCATTGACAATACAGTTACCAAATCAGGTTTTTCACCAGCTACTTCCATAGCAAAAAACAATCCTAGTGCTGAATCCATGTCTCCTTTCTCCGCATACCCACTAATCATTGCAGTCCACGAGACAGAAGTTCTATCATACATGCCATCAAATAAAAATCTTGCAGAATAAATATCGCCACACTTGGAATACATTGAAATCAGTGTATTAATCACAAATATGTCTAAATCAAAGCCACATTGAATTCCAGAAGAGTGAATCAACCTACCTTGAAATAGTGCCTCTGGCTGCACACATGTTGAAAGCAAGCTAACAATTGTACTTACATCAGGTCTAAATCCATCATGCATCATGCACTTATAAAAATTGAAAGCATCAATAAGTTTATCATTGCTCGCATATCCTGCAATCATAGAATTCCACGAGACTACAGTCCTTAAGCCTTCTTCAATCCCACCAAACACTAACTCTGCCATGCCCAAGTCACCACATTTCGCATATGCAGAAATCCATGTATTACCGACTGACACATCAGCATCTATCCCAATATGAATCGCAAACGAATGAATAGCCTTCAACAGGTTCAAATTTTTTGAATGCAGTGCTGCCTGTGTCAACCCCATGACCGTAACAGAATCAGGCTGAATTCCCACAAACCTCATATTAGAGAAAAGATCCAACACCTTATAAAGAAACCCCATTTGAGCAAACCCCACAAGCATCGCATTCCAGGATGCAACATCTCTGTCAGGCATTTCCTCGAACAAATTGTACGCATACTCCAATCTACCGCATTTCACATACATGTCAACCATAGCGGTTTGGACAAAGATATCAGCCCAAAACGGAGACTTCACGACATGGGTATGGATCATTTGCGAGTATCTGAGATCGGCGAGCTTGGCACAAGCTTTGGCTATGAAGGGAAATGTTAAATTAGTTGGTTCAATGTCACGCTGTTTCAGATGGCGAAAGAGAAGAAGCCCTTTGTGGGCATAATTTTTGTTCACAACTTCTCTTATCTGCGAGTTCCAGAGATTAACTGCTGAAAATTTTGATAATCTGTTGAGACGCAGAGGAAGGGAAGATGCGACCATGTCTCATAGTTTTGGCGGTAAAATTAAGTATCCGTTATTGGCCTCTAAAATTTTGATTTTGTAAATAGAATTTTGTTTCTCTCTTTTAAATTTTTTTATTTTTTATTTTTTATTATTGAAATGTCCTAATATTTTTAGACTTGAAGCAGTTCATACATACATACATACATACATACATACATACATAAGCAATATTTAAAACTTAGACAATAACTTTTAGGTCCCTGAATTTTAACATTTTAACAAATAAAATATAATTTTTCACTATTAACTAATCAATCCAAATTCCCCATGGAAATTATTGAAATATCCTTTATTGTTCAAGATTTTCTTAATTTTTTAAATAATTTTAGGTTATAATATTGTGATAATCAAAATTTAGTATTATAGAAAGGATAAGATCATTTCAATAAGATTAACTGTGAATAAACAAATTATATTCTTATTTGTATAAAATAAAAAAACCTCAAAAGCTCGTATATTATTATCCATTTAAAATTTTTATAAATTACTTACATATTTTACATAAATATATTAATTCTAATATTTTTTTATACTAAAAAAGCAGGTGATTCAAGTATCCCTAAAAGATGTAACTTCCCTCCTAGTCCTACGTTAAAGTGTACCATTAAGGAATGCACTAAGTTTTATAAATATTATTTTGACTGAATATTATTTTAACTCTAAAATCATAAATAATTTTTAAATTTAAAAATTAATTATTTTAAGTTTTAAATTTTTTTATTTTTAATTTTACGTTAATTATTTTTAATTCTTAAATTTTATGTTAATAAATGTTAAACATGCAAGATATATCTTAATTAAATATTTTTTCTAAACAAGATAATTCCAACCGTTTAATTACCATAAAAAAATATAATTCTCCAAATAAAAACCCCTTCCTAATATAACCATCTTTTTTCTAAACACGAAAGTTCTAACTTTTTAATTACCATCTAAAAAAAATCGAATCCTCCAAATAAAGAAGCCCTTCCTAATAATGGCCAGAGGAGTGACTATTATTGTTTTACCAACATACAATTCAGTGATATCTCAACCAACATAAGCATTTTTTTTTTTTATTATTGTTGTTTCATACTTGTCTATATAAATGATATCTCATTTCTTGAAATTTATCCCATTTTACAAAAAGAAAACAAAAGAAAAATGGCCAAACTCTCTCTTCTACCACTACTTCTAGTCTTATTCCTCTTCACTACTGGTAATTCCTTTAATGTCTTTTAATTATCATTTTTAACATTTTTATTACACGATAAAAATACATTTTTATTTTTGTTATTATTTGTTATTGATCTTCTTTTATTTTAAATTTTTTTTTGTATCTTTATTATTGCGTACACAAATAATATATCAAATCAAGAACGAAATAAATAAATAAAAATAAATATAAACAGATGATACGATATTATTACTTAATATTATTATTATTATTATTATTATTATTATTATTATTATTATTTCGTAATTGTTGCTGATTTCGTTTTCGATTTCAAAAATAGAAACGACGATGACAACTGAGGCTCAGGAAGAGCAATGCAGCCATATGCCGACTTGCACAGAGGACGAATGCTCGAAATTCTGCCAAGGAAGGGGCAGCCGTTGCCAGAACGACATAACGTGTTGCTGCCAAGGTAAATTTAAAGGGAAATTTGTTTTAATGTTTTCTGAAATTATTTTTGAAATATTGTTTTATAAAATAGAATTTCTAGAAAATTATTTTATGGGATACGAACGTTTGAGTCCCTTGGTTTTTCAATCTCGCAAATAAAGATATAAATGATCCATTTCATATCAAAAAAGTCCCAAATCCAATGTTTTTTTTTCTTTTAAATATTGTCTATATATTGTACTAATTTATTTTTATAAAAATTTCATTCCAATTGGTTTTATATTTCATTTTTATGTTTAAAATACAGGTGAAAAAGGTGATACTAATAAATTTTTATTCGAAAATTGGCAACAGCGACAACATTAAATTTGAAACTCATTGGCATCACGTCTAATGCAATAAAATCTTAAAATAAAAATCTAAATTCTTGATGTAATAACTACATTATGATTTCATGATAAATCAATTGTTGATGTTCATGCTCTCTTTTTTTTCTATTTTATTTTTACTTTTATGACATAATACAAAAATCTAAAATAAATATTTATGTTGTGATAATAAAATTATGTGACTTATAAAATTATGAATTGTTAAAATGCGACAATTAAATGGTCAATTAATTAACGAGTAGAAAATTCAACAATCATCACAAAAAACTTTGAATTAATTATATTTTAGAAAATTATATAATGCTCGAGAAATTAAATTTTTGGAATTTATATTTATTGGTCATTGCAACATAATATAGAAAATTAAAAAAAATATGTTAAAATTAATAATTAAGTCCATGACTTCTTAATTAAATTAACCTAATTCAATTGAGGATTTTATAAAAATACATAAATATTTCTTCAATTTTTCTCTAAAAACTTAAAAGACTCTCAATGATGCATCAGGTTTTTTCTCAATTAATTTATTTGGAATTATTTTTTTTATAATACTGCTTTGTACTTCTCATTGTTTCTCAATTAATTTATTTAAAATTATTTTACTATGTATTTGACAATATTACTAAGTGTTCAAATTCTAAGTAATTTGTTGTTTCATAAATTATTAAGATGTAATTGTTACTAAAAAAGTATAATGGTATTTTTGTTTTTTATAATTTAAGAGGAAAATGAAAGGAAACAAAAAGAGGTGAGAATCACAATTATTTTATTTATTTTTACTAAAAAATGTTCGACAAAGAATTCTTATAGTATTCTTATTATTCAAATTGAGGGAATTAACCCTTATTATTCAAAGTGGGAGAATTATAATTCTTCCCTTCAAAATTAATAAACTTTTAATTTTCTCTTATTTTTATATAGTTGATTATATATTTTTTATTTTAATCAAATTAATATAATTATTTTTTACTAACTGATTATTTTAAAATTATTAATATAATATTATTTTAATTTATTTTATTTTATTTATAAATTAAGTTATCAATATTAATGTTTATATTTGTATAAAATTTTAATATCAAATTATAAACTATAATTATCATTATTTTTGTCATTATTCTAATTATAAATATTTCCTATATATTTCATATATATATATATATATATTAATTTATAATTTTATTTCATAACTTTATATTTACCATAATTCATACAACTAATCATATTTATTTGATAATTTAATTTTTTATTATATAAAAATAATTATTAATATAATTATATTTTATATTTCAAAATAAAAGTTGAAATTAATTTAATTTTTTAATTATGAAGTGCATAAAATATTTTAATAGAAATAAATATTTTTATTTAAATAAAAATAAATAATTAATATAACAAATATTTACAATAATAATATTTAAAAAAATATATTTGTTAAATATTTATTATAATATTATTTTTAATAAAATACAATTACATCTAAAATTAAAAAATAAAAAATAATTAAAAATTTTAATCTATTAATAAGTATCAATAAATTTAAAGGAAAGAATATTTTTGTTAAAGTAAAAAATAATGAAATTTTTTTTTAAATAATTCCATAATACAAACAAATAAATGAAAATTTTTTCATTTNAAAAACAATTAAAATAATTTTTTAATTATATATTTCATATATTAATATTTATATATATATATGTCCTATAATTTAAAAAATTAACAAAAAGTATTCTTCACATTAGGTCAAAAAAATAAATTTTCATAAATTTTAAAAAATGATAAATATTTCTATCATTAAAAATATATTTTCAAAATTAGTTAAATTGAATTTGAAAAAAAAAATCCTAATCACCCATACAATAAGTTGTCCGTGATTTTGTCACTCCTAGAAACACGCGGAAAGATGATTTATTTTTTATAATATTATATAATTTAGACTTTTTATTCAAACTTTTTCTTAGATAGTAAATTTTATAATTTTTAAATAATTTATGATATTATTTTACTCTCTAATTAATGAATAATACATCACTTGCACGAGACAAAATTTTGAAGTATTATTGGAATAGTATAGAATTATTAACTTTCTTAATAAATTAACTATTTTGACAAAATTACCCTTCAATTAAATTCGAGTGAACAAATGTCATGTTAACATTTGCCTGTCTGCCTTTCTATGCTTGGATGAAGAGAGAAATGTGTTATTTTATAATTTGTAATAATTAATTAAAATAGGATATCATCTGCTCTTGCCTCACAAACCAATCACAATGAAAAATGTACCAAGTTGGCTCATACATTTCAAAGGTGTTATAAAAGCACCAAGTTGGCTCGACCCTGTACAGGAAAGCCCAACTCGACACAAGTATGGGCCAGGCTGAAAGGTGAAGGCCCACTACAAACTCCACAATATTTAATAATTAAATATTATTATTTTTTAATAAATAATAATAATCCATGGACACAGTTCATTAGAACTCAAATTTATGGACCATACCAGGTCCACTTATTTTTAAGAACGCTTAGTTTTTGCGGGCCCTCTAAACACACCTAGATACACCGAAAGGGTTGAGAAGATTTCGATTTATATACCACTTACTGTCAAAAAAACGTCGAGAACATCAACCAAGATGAAACTAATTAGCAATAATGAGTAGAGATTGCATTGCTCTTATCCTGAAGCAGACTTTGGTTAAATGCTTTGATCTGTCTTTCTACCCACTATCTCACCAAATGATCATAGAACTATCTATGAAAACAATGCTGCTTCAATAAATAACGCAGCAAGAAGATTAATGCCCAAAACCAGCCAACCATATTGAAATCAGTCACTGGATGTCAGCATTGCAGGCAAAATCTTTTACTATTCTTGTCAACTTTCAGCTATGCTCGGATTAATCTGTTTCAATGCTCAGAATACATCAGAAAGTTTGTGTGAGGCAAAACAACCCTCATTGCAATATTTGATTCAAATTACTCAAGGGCTCTAAAGATCACACATGAAATCTCGTATCAAGATTTTTCCTTAGAAGAAAAAGATGAAGTCGACCAACTACCCAAACTCTGGCCCTTGTAAGCGAGCAATAACTCCTCTGCATCATCTCCGAACCTCAACACAAACTTCAGCAAGAATTCTTCCTCAGACAAACCCAACACTCCAGGAAAAGTCCATTTCTTCTTCAACAATCTCCTTGAGGTAACAATTTTAAGAACCCTATATCGGCGAATCACTCGATTTTCCATGCTGTAATTAAACAAATCGGTGCATTAAACAAAGCCACCTTTTCCAATTCAACCTTTAGCAAAAAAGAACTCAAGACCAAATTTCAACTTCTCCTCGGAAGTCAGAAGCATCCCAGGCATCTTCCTAATCATTTTCATGAATTCATCATTCGAAAATCCATAACTCCTAAACAATTCCAATTTTCTCTCAAATGCTTCTACACTCAAGCAACTAAGCGCATATAAATCCATGAACAAACATCCTCGAGTTAACCTTAAATCCCATATCCGTAGCCCGTGAAACAAATTCTCTAAGTTAGAATTCCGGCATAGCGAAAAGTCTCGATTGCCTCGTTAACAACATTGAGAGCTGAGACCCAACAATTCCCCAACTTTTAAATAATTCAATGTTTCTTAACAAGCTTGATTTCGGGTCTCTAGAAAAAAGCCAATTACATCTCCTAATAGTACGAATCAAAGCCTTATTATTTTTATCATCCACTAATACTTGCTTCAAAATTTCAATAAACGGAATCAATTTTTTTCTCTAAACTAACAGTTAAAAGCGAAGAGTTATTCCAAATACACTCACCCAGATTAGAACCACCCAGACCCAGATGCTGGAAAAACTCAATCTTCGGTTTTAGGGTTTTGTCGACATCACAGAAGAGAATTTGAGGCGATGCGCGAACTGTAGATTGAACGTGGGCGTCAGAGAATCCAATACTCTGAAAAAACTGACATACATTTCGCGGTTTCTCGAGGGATTTGATGTTACGGAACCGGTTCGATAACGCAAGGGCTCGTGACTTGGGAAACTTGAAGGATTCGACTAAGCAATTGAAGAAAACAGAGTTGATACGTTAGGTTCTCGGCAGAGAAGAGAAGAATGAGAAAAGGGATTTGATTTTTAAAGACGGAATGTCGCGGGGATTCCGAAATGAAGTGAATTTCTTCATTCTGTAACAATACTGCTCGTAGAGAAAAAGAGATTTAGGCTTGAGGGTTTAAAAGAACAATAAAAAGACAGAGAAAGCAAGATTATCATATAGGTCCCTTGGTTATTATACATCTTCAAAAAAGTACAAAGTTTTTTTCAATTTAATAAATTTTGACTCTTACTAAAATAACTAAATTATTTGTGTAGTATTAAATTTTACGTTAATTTAGTGATCATAATCAAAGTATGTAAATAAATAGTTGTCACCTATTCGATAATAATTAATAAATTATGATCTTACTTAAACCATATAAAAAAATTTAGAAATAAAGGATAAATTAAAAAAATAATAATTTAATATAAAAAAATTCTTTTTTAACTGCTATTATCTTTGCATACCCTCCAATTCTTTGCATATAATTCAGAAATCTTTTATTTAGTGGGATTTTCTTATTCTTTGGCTTAACAAAGAATAGTTCAAATTCTTAAATGAGGATAAAAATAAGGGATTAAGATTTTTTTTTAATTTTTTTAAGTTTAAATGAATGTTAATACGAAATATAATTGATAATAAATAATTTAAATTATAATTTAAATTTTTAGTTTAAATTATAAAATATAAATTAATTTATAAATAATATTAAATTTTAATTTAAATTATTTATTTTTAATTATATTGTTATATATTATTATGTTAAAAATTAAGGTGTAAAAAAAAAAAAATCAAGAGACGGATACTAATTCAAGAGCAAGGCCCGTTGCATTCTTACTTGCGTAGAACTCTTTTTCACATTGTAAATCGTTCTCTTACCGTCCAATTTTACCAAGAGCATGACTTAGAACTACCGCCGCCATGAATCCTAAGCCTTAGCGGCAGGCCGACAATTCGCCATCTGTCAAACGTCTCTTTCTCTCCAGTCTTCCCAAATCCACAATGGTTAACGGAAATTGTGGTTGGGATACAGAGAAAAACGACTTGATGACTAATGGCTGTTGCTAACAATCCGAATTTTGGACATGAAAAAGCATGGAATAGAAGATCAGGACAGTCAAGAAAAGATTCACAAATCTTATTTTGGTTTCAATCAAGAAACTTCAAAGACACAAATGATGCAAGGCAATACATTCCATTGTCTTTTGTCTTCCGTTCTATGTCAGATAAGGCTCATTTCGTTCCCTTCTAGATAGTTTTCCTTCTCTACTTTCTTCTTCAATAAATTTTCAGCATCAAACCGAAATTGTCTAAAGATTAAATAGAATATCATTAGCTGTTGCCTCATGAACCAGTCACAATCATAAATGCACACGCCATTATGCAGGATTAACTAAGAGGATTCAGACAATTTCTCTATCTACCAGTTTTGTCCCAAAAAATTAGGCAAGCCAATAAGAAACCATTGAGCAATGTTAAGAAGACTTGTTTATCAAAATCTGCATCTCTTATTGACAAACCAGTTTTACGTGGTAAATACCTTGGTCAAATGATTTGATATGTCTTTCTACCTGCTACAGAACAACGATCAGTGAATTACAGATTAAAACTCTGCTGCTCAAAAAAGGCGCAGCAGAAGATTGAAATCCCAAAACACCTCAGGTTGCTGAAACAAACCAATGGACGTTGTTGCTGTCCGTAAAGAATTTACCCTGTTCGTTGACATTCAGCTATGCTTGTGTCTTTCTGTTTTAAGGCTTATGATTCAACAGAACTGAAGTTTTGTATGAAGCAAAGCAACAACCCTCATTGCAGCATCGATTTCAAATGACTTGAGGGCTCCATAGAAACAACCCCTCTCCAAAAAGATGAAAACCTGTATCAAGATTCCACTGAAGAAGAAGAAGAAGACGAAGAACCCAACTTGTGGCCCCTGAAAGCTAGAAACAATTCCTCCGCATCATCTCTGAACCTCGATACAAACTTCAGCAAGAATTCTTCCTCAGACAAAGCCAACACTGGAGGAAAAGTCCAATTCTTCAACACAATACATTAAAATAACATTATTATGCAGGTCCCTTAGTTTTCATAAATTTACAAAAAAAGGTATAATTTCTTTTATTTTTAATAAATTTCCAACTCTTATTAAAATAATTAACTTCTTTGTATACTATTAAACTTTAGGTTGACAATAATAATTTTGAGTTCACCAACAAAGTATGTAACTAAATACTTAATTTTTTCCATCATTTCAATAGTTTCTAAGGACCTATTTAGTTAAAATTGATAAATTATATTGTTATTTGAAAAACATACATAAAAATCTAGAGACAAATGATAAATTAAGAACAAAAAAAATTAGGAAGGTAAAATTTGATCAGTCTAGTCAAATTTATAGAATTGTATAAGAAGTTTTTGTAATCATTCATAAGCTAAAAAATTCATAAATTGAAAAATGAAATTCGCTTACCTAGTATAATCGGTCCTACAATTATCTGGGTTAAATTCAGAAATCTTTATTTAGTAGGATGTTTTTATTCTAAACATGGAATAGTTTCAGTTCCTAGATTAATGAATTGATCATTAATGGAGATTGCTAACAATGCCGCCGATCAAGTTTGACATTCATCCAAATTCTGAACATGCAAAACCATGGATTAGGAGATCAAAAAACCCAGAAAAGATTCACAAATCTTATTTTGGTTTCTATAAAGAAACATCAGACACAAACAATGCATTGCATTGCCTTCCGTTCTATTGTCAGGTAAGGCTCGTTATGTCCCCTACTAGGTGTTTACCTTCTTTACTTTCTTCTTTAATAAATTTTCAGGCGTAACATCAAGATTGGCAAAAATTAAGTAGGATACCATTAGCCATTAAGCAGGATAAACTAAAAGGATTGAGAAGATTTCTACATATACCACTACTCATTGTTGTAAAAACTTGGGCAAGACAGCCAAGATGAAACCAATTAGCAATAATAAGCAAAGATTGCATTGATCTTATCCTGAAAACTAATCAGTTTTACAGGGTAATCACCTTGGTTAAATGCTTTGATCTTTCTTTCTACCTGCTACCTAACCAAACAATCACTGAACTATATATGAAACCACAGCTGCTACAGAAACAGCATAGTGAGATGCCCAAAACCTGCCCATCATTCTCACCATTTTTGTCAACTTTCAGCTATGCCGAGAACCTTCAGTTTTAAGGCAAAACAACAACCCTCATTGCCATACCAAAGCCCCACGGATTCCTACTTTGCACACAAAACTTGCATTAAGATTGCTCTTCTGAAGAAGGAGAAGAAAACGAAGAACCCAACTTCTGGCCCTTGAAAGCTAGAAACAACTTGTCTGCATCATCTCCGAACCTCAACACAAACTTCAGCAAGAATTCCTCCTCAGACAAACGCAACACTTGAAGAAAAGCGTGTTTCTTCTTCAACAACCCCCTTGAGGTAACAATTTTAAAAACCCTATATCGAGGAATCACTCGATTTTCCATGCTGTACATCAAACAAATAGGCAAATTAAACAACAACACCTTTTCCAATTTAACCTCTTTCAAAAAAAATTCAAGTCCAAATTTCATCTTCTCCTCCGACACTCTAAGCAATGCAGGCACCTTCTTAATCATTTCCATGAGTTCATCATTCGAAAATCCGTAACTCCTAAACAATTCCAATTTTCTCTCAAATGTTTCTACACTCAAGCAACTAAGTGAATATAATCCATGAACGAACATCCTCGAGTTTACCGAAAATCCTATATCCAAAACCCGTGAAACAAGTTCTTTAAGTTTGAATTCCTGCATTGTGAAAAGTCTAGGTTGCCTCGTTAATAGCATTGCGAGCTGAGATCCAACAATTCCACAACTTTTAAAGAATTCAATATTGCTTAATAAACCCGATTTGGGGTCTCTAGCAAGAAGCCAATTACATCTACTAATAGTACGAATCAAATCATCATTGTTTTTATCATCCACTAATACTTGCTTCAAAATTTCAATACACGGAATCAATTTTTTCTTTAAACTAACAGTTAAAACCAACGGATTCTTGGAAATAAGCTTACCCAGATCAGAACCCGCCACACCCAGATTCTGGAAATACTCAATCTTCGGTTTCAGGGTTTTCTCCACCTTACAGAAGAGAACTCGAGGCGATGCACGAACTGTAAATTGAATGTCGGCGTCAGAGAATCCAACATTCTTTAAAAACTGACATACATTTTGTGGTTTTTCGAGGGATTTGACGTAATAGTACTGGTTCGATAATTTAAGTGCTCGTGATTTGGGAAAACTGAAGGATTCGAGTAGGAAATTGAGGAAAACAGAGTTGTCATTTTGGGTTTCTGGCAGAGAAGAGAAGAATGAGAAAAGGGATTTCTTTTTTGTAGACGGAATGTTGCGGGAATTTGGAAATGAAATGAATTTCAGCATTCTTGCAGACTTTTGGGCGAGAGGGATTTAGGGTTTTAACTTTAAACGAACAGAAGACTCCCAGAATTCACGAGTTTCTCTGTTCTTGAGTAACATTATCGTATAGGTCCATTACGTTTTATATATTTTCATAGAAGAATTAAGGGTTTTTTGATCCCACTCTTGTTGAAATAACCGAATAATTTCCATAATATTAAATGATAAGTTGATTATAAACATTCGGAGTTATCAACAGAATATGTAATTTAATTCTAAAATACATTTTATATAATTTGTCCATTTAATTTGCCACAGCTAAAAAAATTCTGCCCCGCCCATCAACAAACACATTAAGGGCACAAAAGAATTGGAATCAATTTCAATTGAAGATCAAACTCAAACATTGTCAACATAATCAATGAAGGTTTTGTCTTTACAAGAAAATTTTCAGTTAAAAAATGATAATGAAGATAATTAGACTGAAATCGGAAGGCCCGAAAACCAAATTAATGGAGAAAACAATGAAAAAAAAAAACAAAGGATTTGGTCAAGGAACAAGGAAAAAAATAATTCCAAGACTCATGTACAAAAATTTCAAGCAGATATAGAACAGAGATCATCAAAGATTTGTCTGATATTAGGCCTTTCATTTACAGGGAAAATGCACCTGAGTGATATTCCAAGCAAATCATCCATTGCTTTTGATGGTTCTTCCCCGCCGGCAATGTCTCTATCAATGCAGTCCATTCCCCGGCCTTCTTGGTCGCAGAGTCTGACCCAGTCCGTGAGATCAACGGCCCCTGATTGGCCAGATATTATGTCACCGGCACTTCTTCGGGTTAGCAATTCCATCAGGATTACCCCGAATGCATAGACGTCAGCTTTGAATGACGGAGCTGGTTTTGATGCAGTTGTGAGTTCTGGAGCACGATATCCGAGTGCTCCAAGATTCAGTATCTGCTCGGCAATGCCAGCCGGAGTCATAAGGCGGTGAAGGCCGTAATCTGTAAGCCGGACATTGTAATCCAGGCCTGCCAGGAGTATGTTTGTAGGCTTTAGGTTTCCATGTGGCAGGCCTCTATCATGAAGGTATAATAGACACCGAGCAACATCCACTGCAACCTTTAGTCTTTGGTTGAATGATAACGGGGAGTACCTCCGTGGTGTAGTCTCTGCATTTAACAAATATTCGGATGGAATAATAAAAATTGTAAGAGAAGGATTCATTGCAATTCAAAGTACTCATGCGCACATATTGATCAAGCACGTGTAAATCAGTTAGGAAGAACAATAATATGCACAAAACTCCAGATATACTGCACAATCTTCCCAAATTTTTCACAAGCTAGAATGTAGACAGATCAAACACAATGAAAGATCAGTAATTTGTCAAGCAAAATATACTCAAGCAGCAACTTTCTGAGAACACTCAAATGGCAATCACGCCTTTGAAAGATACATTAGCACCAGGTTTTATAAAAAAATTTGACAATGTTTTGCAGCTTGATTTTAAACTAAATAACAAAGTTCAACGGTATACTACTCTTGATGTGAATGTCACCACGTACCAAAGTAAATGTGAAAACAGTATACCATGCAGCATCAACATGGAACAAGAGCATAATAAAAATGTCACAAGAGAATTTCAGAAAGTGGGTCGGAAAAGATAATTAAAAGACAAAAGATAGAAGGGTATTTCAAACTTTTACCATAGAGATGTAGGGCCAAGCTATCTCCCTGGACATAGTCGGCTAGAAGAAGCCTTTCCTGTTCTCTGGGCCCCCAATAGTATGCTCGCAATGGGACAATATTTGGATGCCTCATAGATCCTATCTTTTTAACCTCCTTAGCAAATTCTTTCTTATGTTTGACCAGTCCTACCCGCAACCATTTCACAGTTAACATATGCCCACTATCTAGAGTAGCTTTATAAAGAGTTCCATGGCTGCTTCTGCCAAGAACTTCGGCTGGGGCTCGAGATAATTCTTCAGCAGTGAATGCTAGTGAAGCATCCAGGAAGAACAGTTCACCAGCCAACCGATCTGGTGAGTACACATCCAACATCACAGCTGGTTCACATGCCTCAATAAAACGGGGCGAGGAAGACAGTGGCGAACCTGGTGAGGACTTCCTTCCAGATGTTGTCAGAGGATTATCAAGCAAATTAGGATTCACAGATGCCGAACTAGCACCCACTCCTTCATTTTGCTCGATAATTTCTCTTATAAACCCTGCCTGCCCAGATAATGATCTTGAATTTGAAGTAAGCAAGTGATCATTTGAAAAGCTCAAGGAAGATGGTGGGCGTTGAACATTTGAGTGGAAATTGAATAGGGAAGGCCGTGAAAATCGTCCCTCCTTAATATTTCTCCCTGTAGTTTGGCCACCAAATTTAGTTCTTCCATGAAATTCTTTAAGTTGTGTCCGATGGTACACCAGTAAAACAAAAACAATCATCACAGCAGCTCCAACAGTGGCAACAATGATTGCTACTCTAATACTGCTCTTTGAACTGCGATGTTTCCCTCCTGCCAAATCCTGACCTTCAGAAGAATTAGTTGAAGGCATGCCGTCTGGTAAGCTTAACAAGTCATTTCCTGGACGGAATGAAGACTTCGGGAACTTTCTCAAATTTTCTGGAATAGGGCCCGTTAAATCATTGTATGACACATTAAATTTATTCAGTCCTGATGAAAGCTTATCAGGGATTTTACCCTTGAACTTGTTTTCAGATAAATCAAGGTACTCCAAGACACTAAGTTTGTTCAATTCAGTCGGTAGCATTCCCGATAAGTCATTGGTTGCAAGATTCAGAAGTTTCAATCTCCCCATGTTACCAATATCTGAGGGCAAGACACCGCTTAAGGAATTACCAGAGAGATCAAGTGACTCCATGGATGGATAAGAAGGTAAAACTAATAATTCACTTGCATGTGAGCCTTGAAGAGGAATAGACCCACTAAATCCATTTCTTGAAAGATTCAAGTTCGTCAACGTCATTGAAACGAAAAAGCTAGCAGGAATGGACCCATTAAGTTGATTCACACTGACATCAACAGTGACCAATCTCGGAGAAGTCTCTAATAGAGAAGGCAAGGGGCCAACTAGAGAATTATTACCGAGATTGAACGAACTTAATCTATTAAACTGAGAAGTCAAGTTTGGTAAACTTCCTGACAACTGGTTTGAACTTAAATCAAGAATCTCCAAATTGGCTTCCCAATTCTTCATAATTGATACGTCACCAGAGATCATATTTCTGCTCAAATCCAACATTGCACACTTTTTCAAAGAAGTGGGTAAACTGCCAGATAAACTATTTGACGATAGATTCAAAACACTCAGAGTTGTAGAGTTAATTCCACGAAATGAACCTGTACATGTATAAGCAGAATATGAGAAGACTTAGGTAAAGCATGAAATCAACATTATAATAGAAATACAAAACCATAAAACATGCAACCACTTCAGTTTTTATAGTCCAAAAACTCTGAACACCACAGTTTCAACCTATCATTGCATTACAAAAGAGTTTAATTGTTAGTATTCCTACAGTCAAGAAATTATAAATACAAGTGAGAATCAACAAGAAATCAGCATTTTTTTCTCACCATCCAAATAACAAAGGCAAGTATATGGAACTTGGAAGTAAGAATAAACTATTTTTAAACACTAACAGAACCAATTATTAAAATGACATTTTTAAAAACATTAATAGGACATTCATATTTGACCGTGTATCTACAGTCAATGAAAAGACAAACCAAGGAAGTCTTTTCTGAAAAACATATGCTTAAAATTCATAATGAATCTTTAAATGCAAGAACAGTTTCAAGTAATCCTCTTTCGGCTGTATAGCACGTGACAATCCAGAAGCATCAACGATGAGATCCACAGACCTACGTGTCTGTGTTTTCAATCTTTTACCACATATTTGAACAAAATATATTATGTAAAATAATGCACATCTTCTGAAAGTAAGATCTTCCATATAACCATGTTACGACAATTTCAAGTCTTTGATCATAAAAATCTACACAAATAACAACGTATTTCCTGAGTACATTTCCTAAACAGAAAGTCAAAGAGCATGTTCGTCATCAAGAAAATTGGGTATCATAACACTGCTTTCCCATGAAAAAACCACGGCAGTCAAAATTCTGGTTCCCTATCATCAACAACATCATAGCACAGTTAACTTATTGCAATAATAAAATGCAATTTACCAACTAACTATTTAAACAAAGAACTACAAAGCTCTGTAACAAAAATGAAGAATAGCAAAATATAATTTCATTTATTTACCTGTGAATCCATTGCCACTGAGATCCAACTCCTGAATTGGAATCACACTCTCCAATAACTCCTCCGGTATCATCCCAAACAACTGATTATTCCGTAACCTCAAAACCTTCAAATTTGGCAATGACCCGAATGATGGCAGCTCTCCAGAAATCCCGTTGTCACCCAAATCCAACACTTCCAAATTCCTAAACAACCCAATAACATCACCTTTCAAAAATCTTCCATTCAACCTATTATGGCTCAAGTTCATAAATCGCAACGTATTAGCAATACTCGAAACATTCTCTACATCAACACCTAAATCTCCATAAAACTTGTTAAAACTCAAGTCAATGGATTCAACATTCTTCAGCTCAGTCATCACTTCAGCAATATCACCCCATAGTTCATTTCTATGCAAATCCAAAGCTTTCAATTGCTGCAAATTCCGAAGATTACCCGGAAATCCTCCTGTGAAATTGTTCATCGACAGATTAAGATAATTCAACCCCCATAAATCCGTGATCCGACCCGGGATCGGACCGTAAAACTTGTTGTTAGACAGATCCAAGTACTGCAACGAACTCATAGATCCCAATGCGGGTACTAACCTACCCGTGAATAAATTACCCGACAAAGAGAGATTCTGCAGCGACTTCAAGTTGGTCAATGTGTAAAATTTCAGCTCTCCGTCCAAACCCATCTGGTTTAAGTTGATAGAAACCACCGAACCGGAATCCGGATCGCAAGTGATGCCAGTCCACGAAGCGGGGCACGCATTCGGGTCGGGCAACGACAAAATGCTCCATGTAGAATGGATTCTATTCAATGGGTCATTCCGGATACCTTTCTTGAACTCGAGCAGAGATCCGACCTCCGATTTGGTACCCAAAACGACGACGAAAAGAGAAAGAGAGTAGAAAAAGAGACCCGTTAAGGACAAATACAGAGTCATTTAGCTCACGAGAACTGAACTTTTCAAAAAATCTAAAACAGGCCCCCTTAAGCAGAACTCATTTGGGAGATGGGAAACCCTAGAAGTCAGGAATTGGTATGAGCTCAACAGAGATTGAAGAAATTAGGGTTCCATCGAAAATGGAGAATGAAGAAGAAGAAAGAGAGACGGTTTTGTTGTGAATGTGTGTTGGGGATGAGTAACTACACGCTGTAAAGGACAAGTTTTGATGCTTATTATATGTTTGTGTTATTGATTCGGCGAGAGTTTTGGTGCTGTGTTGGGCATAGATTACTGCAGCTGTAGTTGCTACTGCTGCCGTTTTGCTGCTTCTGCTGTCTCTTTCTTTCTAGTTTTTTCTTTTTTTTTTCTTGCCTTTTTTTCCCTGTAACGTGGGGTTTCGGACGTTTTGTCGACGACGTTAACTGGTTTCTTTTATTTGTATGCAGCGGGGTGTTTTTCATATAGGTCCCTATTATTTAATAATATATCATTAAATGACGATAGTGACTATTTTACCATTATTTTGAATTTTAATTATAGGTAAACAACTATTGAGTTCTGTACTGGTTAGTATTAATAGTTTCAAAAATTCTCAAAAATATTGTAATTCAATAATTGAAAATTCCTAAAATTAATTAATTAATAACTTATTAATTTTAAAAAAATAAAAATTAATAAATTTAAGTATTTTTTAAACCATTAAAATTGATTAGAAAAAGGCATCAAACTTTAAGATCAACAATTATTTACCCTTTTATTATTTTTACCTTTTAAGAAGTAATCAATTTGATTCAAATTTCAATTTGCTATAGACTTAATAAAAAATTAAAAATCAACTCAAAATTAACTAAAAATTAAACAAAATCAAATTTTGATTAGATTTTATTTTCAAAAATTTTAAAATAAAACTGAATCAAATTTATGTTTATTTACCATCAAATTTTAGAGTGACACGAGAAATTTATTATTGAGGACAAAGCGTAAAATAATCATTAGATGTAATTTAATGTCATTTTATGAAAGTTTAACATTCTTTAACGATGTTTTATTAAAATTTTTTAATTTTTATAAATTCTTTTACAAATGGGAGTGTTTAAATAAAAACAACCTTGATTTTGACATTGAATTTAATGAGTTTTCAAATTCAAAAATATTTTAGCAAAAAAATAAAATAAAGAAAATAATATTATGTGATATTGTCTATGTATGAAAATGCTAACATCTAAATGAATTCTCAAACACCAAATGTACAGTTGGAAAGGAAGAAAATTTAAGATTTCTAAAGTGTTTAGTTTCAAGGGGCTCTTTATTTCTTATTTCCTCTAAATTTAATTATTTTGGATAATTAAATATGTATATGTTTTTAACTTAATAAGATTTTTTTGACACTTTTACTTTAAGAAAAAATGTGCACACACACACTTTTGATTGAATCTAAGAAGTCTAAAAATTTATATTAAATATCTTTTCAAAAATTCTCTATTTAATTAACTTATTTATATAATTACTTATATAAATTTATTTATTTTTTAAAAATGAGCGCACACACATGTACACATACACATACATATATATATATATATATATATAATATTAGGATTGTAAGGGAAAAAATTTTAAAAATAATATAATATTACTATTTTAATTATTTGAATTAGAAAAAAAAAGTTATAGAATTTTTTGCAAGATTGACTTCTTTAAAAATAGGCAAAAAAATCCCTCCAAAAATTATTAATTAATATATTTGGGTAATGACAGCTAGATACCTGAGCTCTTATTTATTTTATTAATAGGAAGAAAGTTCTTCCATTTTATCCAACAAGTCCTTTACTTCGTTTTAACTTTTAATGGACCCTGATGTCATTATCTTGATTATGTTTGACATGGGCTGTTTACATATAAATCCCTGTACTTTTAATAATGATAAAAAATCAATAAATGTAAAATTTATTTTCAATAATCCATATCATTTAACTCAATTGGAGAGAATAATATTAATATTTTATTATGCCGTTGACTAAACTTATAAAATAAATAAAAAATTTTGAGGGACTATTTTGTTACTATAGCAAACCAAAGTACTTATAATTTTTTTGATACATTCAAGTAGGGTATATTTATAAAAACATGTAAATTTGTTAAAAAAAATAATAAATACATGAATTTATTTATTAATATTTTAAATTAAGATTTCAAGTTTTTGTAGTACAATCGTTCATGATAATATTAACTTTATTTAGAATTTTTAAAAAAAACAGTAAAACCTAATTATTGTGTAAAATATTCAATAGAAACTATTCAATGGCATTTTATAAAATTCAAGATCTTTTAATTATATTCTATTTTGTATTTTTTAATTAAATATTATCATAAATATTTATCAAATTCTCAAAAAATTTTAATTCAAATACAGTAAGTTAAATTTTAATTTAGCCCAGATTAATCAATAATGGCTGTATCATGTTAAATTTTGACTATGAAAATATAAGAGATACTAAGAATGAATAGAAAAAATTGAACCAAAAGCTATTTTCTTAAAAAATTTCATTATTTACTTGTGTCACTTTTATTTTAGTTTTGTTATTAAAATTTTTTTACTTAATTCAACGAAATTAAATTTAACAAAAATATATTCAAAATAAAATTAATAAAAAATTAAATCAAAAAAATCAAACCAGTATAGTTTCGTCTGTATTTTTTGCTCAATTGATTTTTATTTTCTAAATTTCAAAAACCCAATTCCTACTGGGACCACTTGTTAGGGACCTATTTGATATAAATAAAATAAAACTGTCTTTATTTGCAAAAATATAAAAGCTTAGAGATCCCTGATTTTACTATCACTAACGTATTTGTTTCGATCTGCATAATTGATTTGATTAACATTAATTATTCTGATTAGTGTGACATTTTCTGCATGGAATCTACGTGCTTTTACGGTTTTACCCTTTCATTTAGATCTTCCTGCGATGGGCGCGTCCGTATTGGAACATAGCCTGATAATCTCACCTTTATGTTGACGCCGTTAGTTTGTCGTATTAAAGTGAAAGTACTAAAATGACGTGAAGTCTTAATTTACAATTTTAGTGTATATTTTAAATAAAATATTATTTATTTAATCAAATTTATTTAAATAAATTAAAAAAAGGCTATTATAAAAACATTTTTATTAAATGCATATATTTAAATATAATAAAATAATAAATACATAACGTGTAAATCATATAAAAATTAAAAATAATTTATCGCTTGACATATATAATTTTTTAAAATTTTATTATAATAAAAATAATATTATCTAGTGTGATCTTATTTCTTTGAGAAATAAAAAAAAAACACACATGATTTAATTTTATATATTTAGATTTATTTAAATTCAAATTAAATTATATATATTTAAAATTTTAAATAAAAATATAATAATTATAGGAACATAAAATTTATAAATTAAGAAATTAAAATATTTATAAGTGGGATAGGTATTGAGAAAAAGGTCAAAGAAACAAGTTAAGGTCAAATAGTGGGTGAGCATGAAGCCTCTTTGTTTTGGTAGGATATTGTTTGTTTACATATTTTGCCTTTATTTTTTTTCCCTTTTCAAATCAACTTTTCTCACCAAACAAAAAGATAATTTAAAGTTTTGGATCTCATTGATTCTCTTGTCTTCTCCTTTCCATCACCACCCCCATCACTTTTACATTTCACTTACTCAACTTTAATTAATTAATTAATTAATTATAGCACTAATGTTTCTTAATAAATAATTTTTTACTACTTTGAAGTGTTTACTTTTATCTTTCATTGGATAAATGTTAGTTCTTTTAAGGGTTAATATGACAATGGGTAAATTATTAGGGTTATTTTAGAATTAACTACTTCTTTTGGGTTGATATGATAAATGTTAATAGCAAATTAACACTTATTTAATCATAGTTTACAATGCTGTATCCTATTGGGCCTCAACAAAACCAAGCCCAACTTGAAGCCCATATTTAGTTTGGATTTTGTTTGTCTTTTTTGTCTTCAAGCCCGGCCCATTTCTTTCCTCAAATTATGAAAATATTATTTACATTTGCCTTTTTAAACAAAAAAAATCCAATAACAAAAAACCTTTGCAGTTTGTACTCGAGAGATGACACAACATGTTAAAATTCGGAATGGCAAAATTAGATTAACATTCAGTCATTGATTGGCAATAAACAAATTAAATTGTTAGTAAGAAGAAACCAAAACAGCCAACCCATGCTCTTGAGGCTTGAGCTTGCTGCCGAGGAATCGGCAGACAGGTCAACAGCAACTCATGCTTATCAATATATATACATATATATAAACTCAGAAATCTCGTATATAAAAATCATCAGATCGATTGATTCCTTGTGTTTCTTCGTTGTATTTAAAATTTCTTGCTTGCCCATTTCATTTTTTTTATCAAATACACTTTCAGGCATTCATCGAACAAGTTAGTGCATGATGAAAATCTCGCGCTTCTCTATCTTTCTGCTTCTTGTTTTCTTCTTCACCTTCATTTTTGTTGCTCATGGGCAAGAAGATACCAGTAAATTGGTGGTTGGTGCTGGGAATTCTGCCAACATTGTAAGTTCATTGTAATTCTTGCAAGTTTAAAAAATTAAAAATATTTGCTAAGAAATTTTATACATCTATGTTCATTGATGTGGTTTTGTATGATTGAAATGAACAAAGCAGGGTGGAGTAGAAGCAGAAGCTGGATGTGGGAAAGTTAGAGTTGAGTGCAAGGAAGGAAA
>CP135586.1:7161182-7266971 GCA_032401905.1 Swietenia macrophylla | reverse complement strand
TTTATCTAACAAATTTTAAAAATTAATTAAAAATAAATAAATTAAAATTTTACGTATAAATAATATAAAAATAAAAAATAATATATTTTTTAGTTAGTTAATTTGTAATTAAAAAAAGATAATTATATCTTTTTATAAAATTTACTACAAAATAAAATTATTAAAAATTTTAAAAAAAATCAAATAAATTTTTTATTGTAAAAATATTTATTAATTTATTATGTTTGAATATAAAGTAGTGTGATTTTGAGATAATCTTAATAATATTAATTAATTGCCAGCCTCTTGACCTGAAAATACAAGAGAAGATGGTGGAATCTTAGTAAATTATTAATTTAATTTAATTTAATTTACTATTTTTGTATTATAGATAAAGACAAATACTCAATGTGCTGTCCAAAAGTCACAAGAAGAAAACAAGACAAAATTGCAGGGAATTATAATAACAACATTCAGACTAAGGCAAAGCTGTGTCCTGTGTTCTTGCCACTTCCCACGCCATGTTTACCTGTGTTTTCTTTTTATTTATCTTTTCTCATTTAAATAATAATAAAATTATTAACTACAGTAATAATTATACTAATTAAATATTTTAATTATTGTGATTTTGAAATTATAGAAGCACAATTTTGAAGATTTCTAGTCCGGGCTCAACCCGACCCGGATAAACAAGTCTCAAGTCCAGCTTGTCAGGAGACCAAAATTTGATTCCCTTTACAGATAAGACAAAATTCCTATATGTTACAAACAATGGACAGCCCATCTTCTTGTTGAATAATTTTGATGGGTGGCTACAGAACAACAATAGTGATCATCAAATTGGTGCAGAATAAAACTCTATACTCTAAAAAAGGGTAAAGACTTTCATATCTATGCAGACATAAGGTGATCAGCCAGCGAGAGAATGGAGATTGTGGAACATTACTACCTCGAAACACTCGTTTTAATGAATATTTCCACGGAAGATTCCCTGTAAGCTTGAAAATGCAGTCTGTTTGTGCTGCTGATGTCTACACAAGCCAGAGGTTTTGCCCCGGTTTGATGTTAAACGAACACATTCCTATGGTTTCACTTACTTTTGAGTACTGGTTGCGAGGTTGAGTTGTAATCTGAGAGTTTCATGCAATATGAACTTCCGCCCTTCTTTAAGTTCCCATGAGTCTGCAGAAAGGAATGGCATTGGGATTGCAAGAATCTCAACATAAACTTTCAATCTGTTAAAATGGATGAAAATCACAGGCATGCATTGCATGTTAGGATAGAAATAGACGTACCTGCGAAGCTTTACTCACCAATCAGTTAAGCAGTTCCTGTTATCAATTTCTCTCGTTGGTCTAATTTTTTGACCTTTATGACTCCAAAGAGAACTTGGAAACCAAAGAATGCACATACGACGTATGCTGCAATGGCTGGCACCTACCGTAGATAACAAATTGAACAATTTATTAAATATAATTTTATAACCAAATACTCTAAACACTGCATAAATCAAAGAAATAAAACAGATGGCTTACTCGAATGGAATTGAGATACAAAATAGTTGCAAGGTTTACCAAACTCCCAGCAGCCACAGCCTACAGATTGGTCAAAGAAATAATAATTAAGTGATTATCCGGGCTTAAAAAAAGTATGATTCCAAAATTTTCATTTCTATACGAAATATAAGCCTAAGTATCCAAAATTTCATAGCACTTATTTCAGTGCTTATGCAAACATAGACAAACTTCTTGGCCAAATTACTACTTGCACGCATATATTCATACATGTTGAAAACAATCAGTATAAGCACAAAAAAACGTGCACATTTTGTCATTATACCACTTTAGAAAGTTGCCGATATCGGTTTCTTGCTGACAAGAGAGAGAAATTATGAGAAGTAGACAACTAATTTCTTCATCTGACTAAAAATTTTATGTGAAGCAACTCTGGACCAGTGTAAATGAACTACCATTTTGAAACAAGAAATTGAATCTACAACCATCAATGTGGTCTTAGTAAACTCAAAACAGGTAATTATTCTGACAAAAACAAAGTACAGAATCAATGCAATGACTATTCTTGACTCCTTTCAGCTTTCACTATGGCGTTATTGAAAAAAAGACAGGTAAGAAAAGATCAAAGGAGGGTGCCAGAAAAAGTAAAGAAAAAAACAAAAGCATATGAATAACATTCGTCCACTATGTTATGAGCCAGTTGAACTCACACTTCCCACTGTCTTTTGAACTGTGGCAACACGTTCAAATGCCCTTTCAGACTCTAAAGTTCGGACTCGAAGCTTCAGATCACCTTGCTCCTAATAGATAAATTAGATCAGTGAAACAGCACTCATAATATGAACCATGCCAATTATAAGTCCAGACAAAAAAATAAACTTACCAAACGTTGGATAGTTTCAGCAAGTTTTTGCACTCTGTCAGGCTGCCAAAATAGGTTGTAGAATGCACGAGATTGCCGGTCCCATCTGTTTCTGAAATCCTGTAACATAAAAATGATAGAAAATGAAAACAGAACCACAATATTGCAGTATAAAAAACCCAGTAGAGTCGAGACAATTCAAGCTTGCCTTCAAGATAACTTCTACTCCAGCTTCACGGAATTTCAGCAATTCCAGTGCATAGCTAAAAGGGAAAGCAGGCAAGATATGTCAGCCATACCTCCAAATGAAAGACAAAGAAGAAATTTCATGAAGATTAGATGAAAAGATTTTGAAAAAACTGAGGTGTCTCAAACACACTCACGGTTTTGCAATCTCGGTAATATCAAACCGAGGATCAAGGCCCTTGCCAATGCCATCCAGCACTGCAGGAAAAAATTTCCTCATTATTTTGAGGTTATTGTCGATTAACGAGTGGCAATAAAAATACCAAACTTCTCACACATACCTGAAAATGCTCTGACAACAAATGTGAAAGTTGCAGGAAATCGGAAAGGTTGATCTGCTGCAATGGCTAATAAATCTTCCCCTGGTAGGAGGTTGCAGCAACTGTGAGTAGCAAACATTATGATAGAAAAAAGTCTCCAAATGCTTCATCATACATTTTGTACCTCTAATCTAGCCAACAGCAAAACCATGTCATACATATGAAATCAAGTGAAGTCAATTACCAATTGCAGCGAGACGTTGCTTCTTTTTCTCTATCTTTTCCTCCTTGCTCAATGGCTTTTTAAAACCAAGTTCCTCCGTTGCCATTTCTCTCTCTTTTCTTTGAACAGCAAGGCGCTCTTCAAAACTGTGATAGTTTGAATTTATGAATTTTGTCCTCACAAAATTATTAGAATTAAAGGACCATCTATTGTGGACATATCATTCCTGTAATTTTGGTTAGGTTCCACATATTTGATTGCCAACCAGGCAAAATCTTAATCTATGTTGGCCAATTTTTTTTTTCTTCTAAAAAACAAGAAAATTTTTTCCTTCATCAAGATCACCTGTTGAGGAAAAATTGTGCTGTTCGTCGGACAGCTGTCATATCTCCAGTAGGTACAAGAACACCCATTTGAATCATTGCTTGAAGGACCTGCACTAAGGTAAAAGTTTGCATGGTGGAAGTAAAACGAATCTGACTTGGGAATTCGGCCAGTGTAAATAAGGAAATACAGGAAAAAAGATGTTAAACCTTGGGACATAATTACCTTGTCTGCATCCTTCTCATAAATTCCATAGAATGCTTCTAGCAGACCCTCTCTAATGTTTGGACTAATACTGCATGGAGTTGTAACAAAGGATAATGTAGCAGATGAAAGTCACCACACTGAACTGCTCAAAGAATTAATTGAAGACTTATCGTAAATAATTATCACAGTATCGAAAGTACCTCCCCATCATTCCGAAGTCATAAAAGATCAATCTTCCACCATTTACATCATCAACAGCAATATTTCCAGGATGCTGCATAATAGGAAAAATGGAGAAATAGAATGTCCATGTTATGGATAGTTATCAAGTAGACGCGTTGGATAATCATGATTAGAAAAGAGTACTGCTACATTTAATATCACAAAGATTGAGTAAGAAATAACCCACAGGATCAGCATGGAAAAAACCATGAGAAAGAATTTGTTCCAAGTAAGATTCAACAGCATATCGACCCAACCTGCATAACATAATTATTGAAAAAAAAAATTATTGATCAGCTTAGTGTTAAAAGAAGAAGTAGAAGATGACACCACAATAGCCAGATACGGCTAGAATTAGTGATGGGATTGTCTTAACCTTTTTCGATCAACACCCAATTGATCTAAAGATTTTATTCTGTTTATTTTGATCCCCGGCACATACTCCATGGTCAAAACCTACACACAAATGCATGAAAAAATAAATAAATAAATAAAATGCTGTAGGTGATTTAGAAAAGAAAAAAAGAAGAAAGAAAACTCATTTGTTGACCTGCGGTGTGGTGAATTCCCACAATATATTTGGGACTTTTACGTAATCCATGTCTTTGAAATTACTAGCAAAAAGTTCAGCATTAGCAGCTTCCTTGGTGTAATCAATCTCCTGAAAATTTTTACATTCTATTAACTACCACAAAACACGAGCAAGCGAGCCAAAAAAATGTGAAAACAGATAGCTCTACCTGATATAAGACACTTGCACATTCATCATATATAGCAACCCAATCTCTCTTAGCACCATCCGATTTTGGATCAACCTTTTGAAGATATTCAGCTATTACCTGGAAGCAGAAGATGCATCAGAAGCATAAATTTCAACTTTAAATCACCAAAAATGGCACTAAGACAGAACAAGGCATAGCATTCTAAACCAATAAATACTCACTCTCAGGTTCTTGAGGTCAATGTCAAAAAGATCCTTGAGACCAGGCCTTTGTACTTTCACAACAACCTCTTGTCCCTTCATCCTTGCACGGTGGACTTGACCTGCAGAGAAAGGATATTCGGATACTTTGGCTAAAATGAATTCTGAAATTACAGAATGCTTTGACAACATTCATACACTTATTTCAAAGTTCTTGCCATCAGAAAGCATTTGGGAGGAAGTTAAAGTTACCAAGACTAGCAGCAGCTATTGGTTCAAAGTCAAAATGTTCAAATATGTCATCCACAGACCCTCCAAGCTCTTCTTCAACTATAGATACAGCAGTGTCTGATGGGAAAGGAGGGACCTGATCCTGCATAGAATCAAAACATCAGTACTGCCTTAAAGAGCCATATAGACTTGAGACAGCATTCATGGCAATCATCACTGTAAAGTTATAATGCAACCAAATGAAGCATAAACTGCAATGAAGAATCCATAATTTATCCCTAAAATTGAAGAATAGAAATTCAACCTGAAGTTCTGACAACTGATCAACATACTCTTGAGCAAGAATGTCAACTCTTGTGGAAAACTGCTGGCCAATTTTGATAAAGGTCGGACCCAATCTCAAAATGCTTTCCTTCAACCACTTGGCAAGGGCCTTGCGCTTTACAACTTTCTTCTCCTCAGTCATTCCTCCTGCTTGTATATATACACATATTCGCTCAAGATTAAATACAGACCATCCAATATGAACACAGATTTGGAGAAAAAACTTAAAAACTGATTATAGATAGACTTACAAGTTCTATTACATTAATAAGTTTGGAATTGCTATTGGGATTAATAAAAAGTTATTTGATAAGTTAAAAGTTATTTTAGGCATTTGGTTAAAAAAAAAATAACTTTCAGAAAAATTAAACCCTTTCACGGCAAACATTGTAACAATATGAAAACCCCAATCAGTATTCTTTTATGCTCAAGATCAATCTGCTATGAGTGACAAACCTCGATAGGTAAACTTCTGATTGTTCAACCATGCTTTAAAGATAAATGTGAGAACAAATCCCCATATTTCCAAGGTCCTCTGAATTGTTGAGTAGGTTTTGAATCTACTCCAGCGGCCCCCAAGTGCAACAGAAACCTGCAACATGTATTGCCATAAGATGATAATGTCCCAAGTAAACAGATGAACCAATCCATAAAGCGTAGTTATCTTCATAAACTGTTATAATGCTATCTAGCATAAGGTCAGAAAATAGCTCAAAGCCTTAATGTTGTCAGCTCCTATTGAATTTTCCCACAAAAACCATGAAAGCCTGTGCTTTTTCATCAATGAAATTTTATGGGCATGCCAAGGAGTTAATAAATTAACTTCTGATGCTACATATCCTACAGGCAATTGTACCCAAAATCTGCCACACAGAATTAGACATTACCATACAAGATGCACAACAAGTGTATTTGCACAATTCATCCCTTATATCTTCTCCCATCTCTTTGAATCCCAAATATAATCAGTACATTGAAACAAAAATATCAAGGAATCATGTATCCTAAAAGCTTAGGCTGATAGGTAAGGACTTGAGATTTACAAATTTAAGTATAAAACGCTCCCTCACATGCAAGAATGGATTTTTGTCAACAAGCTTGTCATGTGGATCAAACAAAAACATAAAAGCAAAAGAAAACGTAAACACAACTTGTCATAGTTAAGGGAAAAAAATATAGGTCCAAACATAAGAAATTTTGATCAAATTGACTCCAATATCATGTTAAGTAACGGCTAATTTTGAATTTTTAAACTTATAAATTGACTCCAATTTAACCACTAATTTCCCAATAATAGTTAAGGAAAAAAATATAGGGTCCAACCATAAGAAATTTTGATCAAATTGACTCCAATATCATGTTAAGAAACCACTAATTTCGAATGCTTAAACTTATAAGTCAAGGCCAATAATAGTACTTAAGCCGAAACAAGAACCAAACTAGGAAACACTGGACTTGCATTTGGCCCCAAAGAATTGGATTCACTAAATTAAATAAAACCAACTACCAAATTTTAGTAATCTACAAAAAGAAGTCAAATGCACAATTAAATTAAATGAACACAACCCAAAACAAACACTTAACATGAATTCATACCTCAACTTTTCCTTGTCCACTTTTCTTAAACCATGGTTCTTCTTTCCCAATTTCCTCAACTTTCTTCTTCCTTTCATCTTCCTTATCAAACTTTTCCTCCCCGGCTTCTCCCACACCTTCCACCGCAACTGCCCCATTTCCATTCACATACTTCGCCAAACTCCCATTCGTATAACCATTAACACTACCATTACTAGCAGCGCCGTTTCCGTTAAACTCCAACCCATTGATCAGTTCAGATTCTCTATTCTTTTCAACTACAACACTTCCATCTTCTTTCCCAGCTCGAATTCCATTTCCCCGATCAAGATTGCACCTTGTGTAATTTTTATAAAAAGAATTTCTATAAAGAGAACGTTTAGAGAGTGCAATACGGTATCGTGGAGTCGTTCTCGGGGAGAGAAAGTTGAGTTCAGGCAAAAGCAGAGAAGAAGAGCAAGAACAAGAAGCCATTTTTTTTATAATTTTTTATTTTTATTTTTTTGTTGGGTATATTTAAAAACTGGTAAAAACAAAACCCTAATTTTGATTCGCCATGATTTTTTGACAACGAACGGAGACTGAGTTGGGCTTTGTGGTGGGAGAGGGAAGAGGAAGAAGGGGATGCGAGTCAGAAATTGAGAAGATAAATAAAAGGGAGGGAATTTGGGTGGGTGTAGAGATGACACGTGGCATACGAGTGTTGTGAAGATCCGAGGATTCTGATTGGTTGAAGAGTTTTCTGTAGTTCTCTCCGCCACAAAATCTGGTTGCCTGAACGTTCATGTGGAATTGTCTGGGAAACTTTTCTAGCTTAACACTGTCGTATCAAACCCAGTTCGTTTAGTCTAAATTATTAATTTTGAAATTATTAAAATATCCTCAAATTTGATTTCTGTATAATTATTATTATTTTTGTTTTTTAAAAAATTGGAATGTAATTTACAAATCATATGATATCTGATAAATGTCTACCGATTAAGGTTAACGCGGACCGGATAATTCGGACTCTTGAAGATTGGCGGTGGAGTCAACCACCCACACAGTATTCTGTGGCGGAGCAAGTTCAAGAACCTGGCAGATAGCCTCATCTTTCTGCCACTCTTTCCATCTTTCTGCCAGGCCATTGCCTTCGAGCATTCCGACAACTTCCGACATCTTAGGCCTGTCCACCGGGGAGCTTTGCGTGCAAAGAAGAGCTACTTGAATAAGCTGCTCGACTTCAGTTTCAACGTATTTGTTCTGCATGTCTGGATCCACAAGCATGTCTAATTTCTTTTCTTTTAGGAGACTTTTAACCTGAGAAATTCCAGAGATGTATGTCAACTTAGCCTCAGGAAGGAGTGGGAAAGAAAATTCATAGAAATAAAGCAAGAATCTTTGTGTTTTTATGAATGAATAAACTGGATAAATTTGGAGGCTCAAAACGCTAACTCGTCCTAAGGCCAGCGAGGAATGAGCCAGTTGACGGAAAACAATAATCTAATATGAAGCTAGCAAATCAAGCTTAGATGTCTGGAGTTGGTGTGTTGATTACTTACCCAATCGAGGAGCATAACGTCGTCGTCGTTAGCAAGCCTAGCAAGATCGAATGCTCTCTGTCCAGTGATTAGCTCTAAAAGCATGATGCCATAACCAAAAACATCGGTCTTCTCTGATGACCACCCGCTGGAGAGAGATTCCGGGGCTATATGTCCAACGGTGCCACGCACGGCAGTCGTGACATGGGTATCTTTGTAGTCCATAAGTTTAGCTAAACCGAAGTCACCAACGACAGCCTCAAATTCCTCGTCCAACAATATATTTGCAGCTTTTACATCGCGGTGAATGATTTTTGGGTTACAATGGTCATGTAAATAGGAAAGACCCCGTGCAGACCCCAATGAAATTCTCTTCCTAGTTGGCCAGTCAAGCGGTGGATCTGCTGGTGGTCGCTCTACAAGAACATGGTGGAAGGGACACAGTCCACCGATCATACAGAGTTAAAAGTAAAATTGCAGGAAATTCTGGTATTAAACTAAAATGATGATGAGGAAAAACAAAATGTACCTCTTAGGCATGAAGCGAGACTTCCATTAGCCATGTATGGATAAACAAGCAGCCGTTCAGTTGGAGTCATGCAAAAACCGTATAAACGGAGGAGATTCCCGTGCACAGCCATACTAATCATCTCCACTTCTGTTTGGAACTGCAACTCACCACTAGGTGTTCGGCCTTCTTTAAGTCTTTTCACTGCCACCAATGTGCCATCAGCCAGGCGTCCCTTGTACACCTTACCGAATCCACCTCTGCCCAAGATGTTCTTGTTGCTAAAAGTATCCGTTGCAACTTGCAGTTCTCGCAATGAAAATCTTTTCAGTTGTCCCAAGTGAACTTCTGGATCTTCTTGAGCTGAAGAAATACACCGAGTAAAAATGTTATTCCAAATGAAAATTCAATCAGAATTCTTTCTTGGAGATCGGACACTAACCAGGTACATCAAAGAAAAATTCTTGTTTTCTTCGCCGCCAATATGCAAGCCCAACAGCCAGGGCAGCTAAAAGTAAAGCAGCCCCAGCGGAAACTCCTCCAGTAATTACTGCAATGGGACTATTTTCTTCTGGAATGACAAGCAAGACATGACATTAGTTCAGTCCTCTAAAACCTACTTGTTAAAATAGCATTTGTCGTCCAGCATCAGTTTGAAGAAGTAATCCAAACTACTCTTTTAAGAATGTCTGAACTTCAGCACAAGCCAACACAAATAGGCTTCATTCTTTTAAGATTCAGGCCAGCTTGGCACGGCATGATTGACAGCTCTATAGCAATAAAATCTAATCTTGATATATAAGAACAATAAAAGTAAGCTAAAATCTATAAAAGACTACCGGGAGGAGAAACAGATGTTGGCGGAACAAAAGGAGGAGGAGAAAATGGCGGAGATCCAGGGCAGGGTTTTCCAGTAACTGGACCGCAAAGATTTGAGTTATTTGCAAAACTGAAAACAGGTCAAGAATTACCTCTTTTAGTCTGTATTCATTTAAGGTAAAAACTGTGTACATCATTTATCTGCACAAAACCTGATGGGGGTAAATTGCGAAAATGAGCCGGTGTCTGGAACAGACCCTGATAGATGGTTGTTCGATAAATCCCTGCAGCGAACATTGCGTAATGCTAATGTTAGATGGGAAACAAGAAAAAAGAATAAGAAGAAAAGAAAAACAAACATAACTTAGGCACTCACAAGACTTGCAGGGTGTTAATATTTGTCAATGACATAGGTATTGTACCCAAGAGAGTGTTGTTGTTGAGTCGGCTATCCTTACACAAGTATAAAAGAAAGCGCTTCTAAGCTCCAATAACGCCAGAATTACAGTATGACGATCAGATTCAGCAAATAAGCAAAAAACATCTTAAAGACCATACAGCTGTAAGCTTGAAACAAGTATGTGACAATGGAGGATGATCCAATTCCATATCTCCAATTTTTCTTATTTGAAACAAGGTAGTTTGGTCAAAAGATTGTAAACAAGTTATTGATGCATAAGTGCGCAGCTCATTCAAGCTAAGAAGTCAAATCGCGAATCATAAAGTTGTAAACAATTTGTAATCCACTCAACAACCCAAAACGTAGTGAGAATTTTACTCAATGATTTAGAAAACATAACTAGTAATATATTCACTAATGATACTGCACAATTATGCATCAATTTATTGCTTCTAAGTGTGCAATTAGCCTTCTGATAAACGACTAAACAGAGTTCACAACCTCAGAAAAGAAAAAGGAAGGTCTATAGTAGATAATAATTTTAGTGCCTGGAGAAGAGAAAATACAGGAAAAGAAGTTTCGTCAGCATGCCCAATGAGTCTGGAATAGGACCAGTGAAACTGTTCAAGTAAAGATCCAAGCTCAGCAAGTGTGTCAGGTTCCCAAGAGTACTTGGAATTTTTCCACTTATGTTGTTACTATAAAGTTCCCTGTAATACATATATACATGTAATAATCCTTGGAAAGAAAATATTCACTTAAGCATGAAACCAAGCGGAAGCTAACTTACAGGTACTGTAAATTTTTGAGCTGGCCGAGGTCTGGCACCAATTCACCGGATAATGCTGCATCTCCGAGATCACTGCAAGGGACACAACATATTTGAGGAAGATTGCAACAATCACTTGTTTGCTTAAAATAGATATCAATAAATGATCGAAGTGGCCTACATTCTTGTCACACTGTTTTCATTGTCACAGGTAATATGAAACCACGTGCATGGAGTTGTAAGTGTAGGATCCCAACTCTGCAGAGTGTTCTTAGGATCTTGTAGATTGGACTTAAAGGCATGCAAAGCATCGCCTGCTTACACAGAGAGTGACAATTGCGAAAAACAAGCTTAAATTCCATAGCAAAGCCAATCTTCAATTATAATATCAAGAGCAATAAAGAAAGAGGGAAGGAAAACCATCTTGATTTGGTGGTATCATTTCCGGCAATTGATGAAAGAAGGCAATCAATTAGATGAGAAAAGAAAAATTACAAACAAAAATAAATGCTTAAAATTCTTAAAATCCACAACTCAAATTCCCAAAACTGTCAACCTCATTATGTGCAAAACAAACCAAAATAGCTTTGCCCCAAACAGACTGTCCTTTCACTAGAACTGGCTCTTTCCCCTTCAACTAAGGCAGTCTAAACTCTTGCTACCAATATATTTTATCAGTTAAAACTTTTCAAGCCTTAAGAAAGGAAATCAAAGCACGACACCGGAAAAGGAAAATCAGCCAATTCTCCTATCAACTAAATTGTCACGGCAACAAACCTCCAATTGAAATTGGAGGAAAGCAAAACAAAGCGGCAATTTCTTTTATCCCTCTTTTTTTTTTCCTTCTTTTTCCTAGTAAACGAATATATTAAGCTACACAAACTCAAGCACTACATAACTAGAGCACACAAATATGATAAGAAAGCATCACCACAATCTTGGATTTACATACTATTATAGATATCATGAAAGCCAAATTATGCATACATATGTAATATGGCAGCCAATTTCTTCGAGTAATAGCAAACAGTTCACAAACTAATTTGATTAGTAACAAATATTGGCAATAACGCGTTCATGAAAATCTAGGCCATTCCTCTCCACCATAATCACATATACCAATAAAAAATTCCCGAAATTTCTCATGTTTCTTTGGAAAAAAAATGGAAAAATTAACATGATAAACCGGTGACAAGAAACCACATACCCTCCTCATTTGCGGAGATCATCGGTAAGAAAGCAGCTATCACCAGAATCATCAAAACCAGACAAAGAACAGGAAAAAGAACAAGAACCCTTTTCTTCATTGATCTTCAAACCTTCACTGTTTCCTTCAAAACATGATTTTCTCTTCTTCCTCTTCCACCACCATTTTTTAACCAAACCAAAACAAAACCAGTGTCATATTGAGAAAAATGGTCCCAATCCATCTCAAGATAATAGTCAAAACAGAAGATTATAATGAGAGACAAACCAGATTCTTGAATATCTGCTTTAAATCACAACCTTTTTTTTTCTTCTGTACTTTTTTCAACAGGAACCCGTCAGTAAAATCCCATATTTTAAGCTCAGGAAAGGATAGAAAAAGGAGCCGGCGGCGTGCTTTGGCTCAATTGTTTGTCGCACCCGTTTGCTTTGGGTCCAGTCAAGCGTGCACCGAACGTAAAAGAGAACACAACACAACTCCATTACTTACTTGGTCAAAGGCAAGAATCTCGTCGACTAGTTCAGCCAAGCGTCATTATCAACAGTTTCAACTTTCAGACGGCATAATTTTTCCACAGAACGTGTGAATTTCAACAGTCTCTGGCACATCAATCATATCTATTTCATTGCATTAGAAGAGCAGAGTTCGAAATTAGAATGCAAAAATTAGACAATTACGCGCATTTTATCTTACGTCCCCTCAGACCCTTTGGTTACGATCACAAATTTTTTTATTACACTTCTCAGTTCTCTGTTTCTCATTACAGTGTCCAAGTTTTTCAACTATAAGTTAAAAATCGTAATAAAAAAAAATAGGAATATTTACAATAAAGGAGTTGATATATGATAACCATGCCTTTGTAATGATTTTGTTTGCGTGATATGATTGATGAAATGCAATTACGATCAAAATCATACAATGGGAATGGGATATGGGGGTGTTGGCATGAAAGCTTGGAGCAATCTCTCTCTCTCTCTCTCTCTATATATATATATATATGGGGTCCAATTTTTGAGCTTATTTGTAATTTTAGCCAATCCTAAAATTTTTTCTTATTCTTGGGAAAAAGTTAGTGCTTTGGATAAAAAACGTCCCTGAGCTCTTCCTTTTTCTCCCAACTAAAACCTTATGCAAAACTTTTGCAAAATAAAACAAAAGCCAAAGGAATTCTTAACAATCCCAAACCCCACCTCAGAATTGTTGAGCTAGAATTTCAAACAATACCTCAAAAATTATTGATGAACTGAAATTGAGCGTATGGCTGGCACTGAAGACTAGTTTTAGTGTAATTAATTTAAGTTTTAGTTGTTGAAGTACATAGGTTTAGAAATTCATTGTTATAGGATTTTGGAATCAATTTGCTGGTTTTGTTGATTTGGATGAATTATTGAATAAGAAGATGAATGCTTTTGGTTTTTTTAATATAAATTTTATCAAGTGAATTTAACGAAATTAAATTTTTTTTTTAATAAAATTTGTTGAGTCAATTAAAAAAATTTTAAAATAAACTGAATTTTCTCGATAAAATTCATTCTTGTATAGTTTTATATTCAAATATCCAAAACTGTTGATCTATTTCTTAAATAATCCATCCAAAAATTTTAGTTTTACATCAAACATTGAAACTTTGTATAGGTTTCAATTTATAAAACACATGCAAAACAATAAATATTGTAAAATGAAACTTGTGAAAATTTTGTATGAGTTTTTAATTGGTAAAAAAATGACATAAAAAAGATACAAGGGCATTTTTATTTAAATATCTATATAAGAAAAAAATCATAATTGTAACAAATTTTCATAAAAACTTCATCCCAAATAGATGATTTTTTTTTATTTTATGCGATTCTATTATTCTCGCATTTATATTAAAACAAAATTATGTTATAAATCAACTGAAAAAATATAGATTTAGTCTATTTTTCATTAATGTAGTAGGATATTCATGTTCTCCAAATAATGAATTAAAAAAATTACATAAAAAATACTTGAGATATTTTTAAATATAAATATTTTTTAGTTGTGTTTGGATTCAAATTCTCATCTCTTTATATATATATATATATATATATATATATATATATTAATTTGTACTTATTAAAAAATAAATTGATTTTATGGGGCAGTCAAAGGAATCTCAAGAGGCAAATAGCCATGTATATGTAAGCATAAATATTCATTTATTTTAATTCATGGTCGGTTTGTTCAACTTGTTTATTATTAGAGCGCAAAATAAAGCAAATTTTGACTTCAACAAATCCTTCCATTTATGTATAAACATGATGTATCCTTTGATACAATTAAAATATAAATGAAATAAATGAAGCTTACAAACACAATCGACCAAATCTCACAAATGTCCTGTTTTTTTCAAGATAAATAAATATTGTAAATTAATTACATGATTATATTTCAGGAAAAATATCGATAGCCCTTACATTTTACATAATTTTTTATATTATTTTTTAATTATTAGATTAATACATTTTTAATGATTAAAATTAAATTTAATAAATATAATTAATACATCATTAACAATACACATGTTAAATTTAATATTGACAATTAAAAATATACTGATTTAATAGTTAAAAAATAGCATAAGAAATTATGTAAAAAATTAAAATTTTTAATTCTAACCCATACATATATATAATCAATGGATATACAAAATTAGGGATTCAAATTTTAATAAAATGTGAATGTTCATAAAAAAAAATAATTCAAAGTATTAAACAAAATGGTGATCCTTGTGAAAATTACTTGTTTTTTACCCTTTACAAAATAGTATTTTAAAATCATTTATCAAACCATACAATATGAATTATTTGTCAAAATTAGTAACTAGTACAAAATTAACTTATATAAACTATAATAATAAGAAGAAAAAGAAACTAAATTGTTGTATTATTTTTAAAAAAATGCTATTAAAGAAAGTATTAAGGATAAATGTTAGTTACTTTTTCTAATAAAAAGTATAAGTAATGTTATTTGAACCTCTCTAAAAATTTTTAAAATTTCCTTTTCTTATTAACGCCTTAAAATATATAAAATTTTAAAAAAAAATCTTATAACACCATGTTCAATTTCAAAGGTAACTTTTGTGTTTCTATTTTTATTATATGATGCTATTCTTTAATTTTGTTTTTTTGGTTATATCTCACAAATTATCGACAAAATAATTTATTCTCTTTAAATTTTAATAACCTCGTTAGGAGTATAGCTACTATTTTTTTAATTTTCAATGGTAATATACCATAATATTTTATAATTGTATCTTTTTGTTCACAAAATAATAAAAAAATAAAAATTTTACTTCTAATTTCTGTCCTGAGTTAGGAGTATTGTTTTAATTCCTAAATTTTAATTTTTTTTTTTTTTAGAATTTAATTTTACTGTATTCTCTTTTTGGTGTTTTTGTTTTATCAAAGTATTGTTGCATATTTTTTACATCGTAATTAAGATTGATGTTAAAAAATTCTCTAAATTTATAAATGAATACAATTTAAAAATTAGGAAAAATAATAAATTATATGCATAATATATGGGGTGTTAACAATGTTTAATAAAAAGTAAAATATATTATATGTCTTTTATCCTTTAACACAATTTAAGCTACAATTAAAATTATAAATTAAGAAAAGAAATTTCAAGAAGAGTTTAGAGGAATCTAAATAGCAACATTTAAAAACTTTTGATATATATAATTTACAATGACTCTTTGGCACACTAAAATCAAAAAATAATAATAATTTTATCAATAATAATATAAGTAAAAAATTTTTTATACAAATTTTGTGTTATACCATTATCACATCTTTTATATTTTAAGTAAAAATTTACGAGAATAAAAAGGTAAAATATAGAAAATATTTGATAATATTATAATTTTACATGCTAGTTTGTATAAAAAAGATTCATGTAAAGAATTTGTATAAAAATTTTGTATTTTAATACTGTTCTAATTTTATATCATTTATGTTAAGCCTTGTTCATCATCCAAGGATATTGAATTGTCTTAGGTGATCAATATTATTTGTTTGGATGCATTTGTTCACCAACATTCTAACAGTTTATAATATTCTTAATTAATAATTTCTAAGAAAATATTTTATTTCATGATTTTACCATATGTAACTTCAGCCTCAGATATTGACCTAGAACCCTCAACTTTTGTCAAACCCTAATATGGAATTTTCAAATCTAGTTGTGTGGATAATAAAATGAAATATATATTTTAAAAAAATACCCATTTGTAAATTAATATTGAGGCTTTAGTTTTTAATTACTGAGGAGCCATCAAGTTTAGGGACAGCCCAAATTATAATATAGTTGAGGAATAGGTAAAAAGTAGTTGGAAAATAAGCCATTTGGCACATTTGTGTTCATTCAGGGGGTTTATATATATATATATATATAGTGAATTTTAGGGTTTGACTATTAGGATTGATGTTTCTTTAAGAATTAAATAATTAGTTATGAACTTAACAAGTTAATTAGCCAACAACCATGAACAAGAATTTGGTACAAAGTGATGGACTATGAACAACTAGGAGTTATAGAAAAGTCAGGAAGTAAAATTTGAAATTATAATTCTTTACAATCTCATCTTTGGCATCTAATTATTTGTAAGAAGCCAATTAATTTTTTTTCAATTTATGGATATATAAGGTGAATACGAAATAAGTTATAAATTTATTTATTTTTAATTTTTTTAACATTAAGAAGTTTTAAACTTTTTGTTAAAAGAAAATAAATTAATTTTTAAGTTAATTTTTAAATTAAAGCGATGAAAAAATTCGAAAAAGAATTTTTAATAGCAAAAAAAATTTAAAAGATAAATCAATATACTTTTTAAATGTCGATATATTTTTCAATTCTTTGAATTATAATTCTATCTTTTTCTTATCAATCTTTTCCAATACATGCTCTACGAACATAAACTAACATATTGTTTTACAAAAATATAAGATTATACAAACCCTGAAAGAAGTATTGTAAAAATTAACATTGTAAATTAAATTTCTTGGATGTGATGGAGATAAGAATATATTGGAGAGACATCAAACAAGAAAAGAGAAGCAAAGGTGAAGTGAAAGAGCATATGTGCTAGGCTAGTTCATGCCAATCTTCCTTTTACAATAACTTTTTTTTAACTCTTTTAGCCGTACAAAGATACCACATTCATGTCCATCCATAAAATTTTCCTTGCAATATAAGGAAATTTCATTTAAAATTTCCTAACTCTTTTGTTATAATCTTTAATTTATAAATTATATTTAACGATCTTTTTAAAAAATATAACAAAAAACCCAAAATTATAACAATAAAATTTTTAAAAAAATGCATAATACATCTAAATATATCATCGCATAATTTAAACTCACTAAAAAAAAAAAGAATATCCCTTTAATTATATTGTATAAATGTTTTTTAATCTTTTTTCATCCTAAATTATATTCATTGTATTTTTCAATTTATAAATTATATTTAAAATTTAAAATTTAAATTTTTTTTTAAAGAAAAGAGTTGTAGAATTATACGATACATCTGAATGGATGATAGCTTGATCTACAAAATCATAAGAAAATCTGTAAATAAATTGTGAGAATATCTGGAAGAAGACAGAAGGTGTGGGGGGGAAATTTTGGTAGCTTGCAGTCCAATCTGTAAAATCTGGATTTATTCCTCCATTATTTAGTAGACTTGGGTCCCTTCTACCTGTTCAAGAGTTGAAGCTAGGAAGGATGATATATAGGACAAGTAATTAATTAACTTTATTAATTCATCATTAAGTAATGGATATATAGAAGGAAGAACTGTAATTTTCTACTTAAATAAGGTCAACTAAAAATGGAAGTGGTGAATCTAGTTCTTCACCTAGAGAGGCTATGAATTCTTAAGTATATGTAAGAATATTAGTGAAATATCCATTGTTAATTAAGCATTTAATCATTGTTTATCTAATGCTATAATAATAATTACAATAATTAATCTTCTTTATTTTATTTAAATTATTTTATTTTATTTTTTGTAAAAAAATTTAAAAGTATATAAATTGACTGGGAAAAGTTTTCATTATTGTGGTCCAAAAGTGCTTTTTGACAACACATGCCTTCTACTTCACCTTAATCCCACTTAAATCTTAAGAAAATCCCAAGGCAACACACCATGAATCCCAAAACAAATAAATTATAAAATTATAAAATATTATTTACATCTTTTAAAATTTTAAAAATTACTTCAAGATTTTTAAATTTAGTTTGTATTAATATAAAATACTGTAGTTTTTGATATTTAATATGTGTTAAGTCTGTTTATGTATTATTATTGAAATCAATTTTCATCAATAATTTTCTACTTCTTCTAATTACAATTTTTTTAATTTTAATTTTCTTTTTTACTTTTTGCCCCTCAAAGATTCCACACTTCTAAACCCATCCTTTGAAAGTAATTCGAATCCCACAAGTGCAAGTGCTTGTTTCTGTCCTTTTCTGCCTACACCAAACCGCCTTTCCACTTTTTATATTTTGGCTACTAGCTTTTAGCTTCCCTTCACTCCAATTTGACTTATAAATACGAACTCCCCTTCTTGAGATTCCTACAACAATAATCACTTTAAAAAAAAAAAAAAAAAAGCACTTCCGCTTCTTTTTCTTTTCTTCCTTTAACCCACCTCCGTCTCTATGACCGGAAAAAGAAACCAAACGAGCCCTGTTGGCAGTCCTTCGTCCGGTAACATCTCCGACAGCTCGTCGAAAGACCAAGACCGGTTTCTCCCCATCGCGAACGTGAGCCGGATCATGAAAAAATCACTTCCGGCCAACGCAAAAATCTCGAAAGAAGCAAAAGAAACCGTACAAGAATGTGTATCGGAGTTCATCAGCTTTATCACCGGCGAAGCGTCGGATAAATGTCAAAGAGAGAAGAGGAAGACGATCAACGGAGACGATCTTCTGTGGGCAATGACAACTCTAGGGTTTGAAAATTACGTCGGCCCGTTGAAGATTTATCTCAACAAATATAGAGAAACCGAGGGAGAAAAGCCCTCCATGGCTAGACAAGAAGATCAAATGATCACAAACCAAAGTGTTGCCGGTGTTGCAGAAATCAACAGAATGAACCATTCCTTTTCTGTTGCGAAAGCAGAATTTCAGAATTTTAACATGGGGTTTTACTCTCTTGGGACACAAGTATTCCCAAAGAACAGTAATACTGCTGGAGAGAGTGCAAGAGTTCATGAAAATGTTGATGGGAATGGTGGAAGATCAGCAGCCACAGCAGCTTATGTTCATGGAGTTGACTGGTAGAGATATTGAACACTATTTATATAATATAGTTTTCTTCTACATATATATATATATATATCTATATATTACATGTATGAATTTATGTAAGCTGCATTTTGTTGATGTTTTTGTTGAATTATTATTCTAAATAATATGATATGAATTATGGATATTGGAGATTCTCTTGTTTTGTTGATGAAGGTAAAAGGAGAGAGAATTTCCATGGATTAATTAAAGAAATTAATCTTGTGTTAGGGGGATAAATCAGTAGTTGAGATGTTTTTAATTCTCTAAGAAGAGATAATTATGCTTTAATAAAATATAACACTAATTTTGATTATTGACCATGCAATAATTAAATCACTATTTCATGTATTAAGATACTCTCTTATTATTTTTCTTCTTTAATTTAATTTGATGTTTATACGTAATAGTACAGTTAATAATAAATAGTTAAGACGGTATCTTAAATTTTTTAATTTATATTATAAAATATAAATATAATTTAAAAATTTTATTAAAGCACAATATGAACTATTTATTATTAACTATATTATATGACATTATCTTATTCAAAGATAAAGATAAAAGATTAAGAGAGAATTTTAATTCTTTTTCCTCGTATAAGCTTCTCGATCATCAATAAAAATAAAAAATATATTTTTTTTATGTTTTATAATATATAGTGCCACATGTTTTTTATTTTTCACTAATGTATTGTAGATCTTAATTTTTTAATTAATATTTTTGATTAATAATTTTCATGATGATATTTTATTAAAATTAAAAATGAGATTGATCACAGTCAAGCTTCCTAAGAAATTAAAGACATAGTCTTAATTAGCACAAGATAGATTATAATAAAAATTAACCTGGATTTAATTGGTTTACCGAACGTCTTTATTACTCGAATTTATAAATAATTAATTAAAATATTTTTCTTGGTTATTGATTTTCTCAATCATTTTTGCAAAATTACCGAGATCAAAAAGTGTCAATGTACCCTGCAATATCCTCCAAATGCTAAAGTTAGAGTAATATTTCAAATGGAATGAATGAAAGAAAGAAAGATAATACAGTATGAATCTATTCCCAATTTTTCTATGCCTTTTGCTTTGAAGCATAACTTGCTTTGTATACATTTCAATACACTATCTTATTTAATGGGTGATATCTCATATTTACTAAGCAGTTATCTCATATTTAATGAATGGTTATTTAATGCCGAGCACACGGGCACTCAATGTTAATTAATGGATAGTTATTAGCTACTTTGTGTAAGTGGCATCCATTACTCACAACTAATCTCGGTGCTTTGTTTTTAATATAAGGTTTTCGATATAGGTTGAATGGGATTGTACATGTCTCAATGCTTAATAATGGATCAAACCCCTAGTACACATTTTTTTTAAATTATTTTAATATTGTCGTATGAATATAAATTAATTTATTTTTAATTTTAATACAAATGAGTTCAACGTTTTATTTATAATCCTAACTTCAAAAATTCTAATCGTTGAATTAATCCGTGCTTACTACATGTAACTACATATAAATATAATTGAGTTGAGTCGAATTTGTTCATGCAATATTTATGATTTATGATAGGTAAAAATTATTATTTGAGTTATATACCATAAATAATTAGTTGGAATTCTTTTATGACACTTAGTTATATTGAAATGCTTAGTTATATTGAAATGCTTAACATGTCTAATACATTATAATTAATAATATCTTATTTTTCTCATTTGGAATGGTGACCATTGTATTACCATTCATAAAATTAACTGAAAAATTTATTAGTCGCAATGGAGTGAAAACGATAAAAATTTTATCTAATACCATTATCAACACACGGGATATTAAGAAAATAAAGATCTTTTGTAAAAAGGTTAGCCAGAGATTTCATGTAAAAACATTAGCTCCACACTATTTATAACGAGAATAATATATGAAATAAAAAAAATTGAAATATTCTACTTGTGCACATAAGAGAGAAGTTGCATGATATGAAAATTTCATGTATGATTTTGAAATAGAAAATTAATGATGACCCTAACCGATGTTAGCTCAATCTAAAGATAATTACAAGGAAGTTTTTAATAGTGGTTAGCAATTTTTGTTTACAACTTTTAATTCTTCTTATTTGAATCTAATTTTATTTTTATTTATGATATGTATATAAAATTTTGGTATTACCATAAAATGCATTGGAAATTTAAGATTAAAAAACATAATTTTTTTAATTGGAAAATGTAGTGAATAAATTATTTTAAAATTCAAACTTTTTAATTTTTTTAAATATAATAACTTTGTAGAAATTATAAATTAAAAGAATTAAAAATAACTTAATAAATTTAAGAAAAAAACCTTAAAAAATTAACTACTATAATGCATTGTTAATCGAATAATTACTACACATAAGTTTATGTACACGACAAATTAATTTAATCTTACTTGTGTGATTTTTTTTTTTTTTTGTGCAGTAAACCTTCCTACTTTAGTCCAATAGTATGATGGAAATTCTTTCTATCACACAAAATGTATTTCAATGCCTAACTTAATACACTAAAATTAATAATAATTAAAAAAATATTTTTCTCATTTGTATTTTTATCTTTGGATATTCACTTCTCATTCTTTTTTATTTTATTTATAGGATGTTAAAATTTCAATAGATTCATATTATTTGTTAGCAATTACACACATACTAAGTTTACTCTAATTATTAAATATAAATTTCTCAATATTCATCCATTGTTAACCAAAAATTAAAATTTTTTATGAGTTTTCCTAATTTTTTTAGTCTTTTATTCTTAAAATAGTAAATAATTAAAATTATAAATAAATTACTTTAAAAAATTTATGATGGATGAGACTTTTTTTTTTTAAAAAAAAAAAAATCATATTCAACAATTTACAGAAAAAAATCAAATATATTTTTACACATGTATGTGCGTAAAAAACTTTAAAAAAAATTATATAAAAATTAAAAAATAAACTACAAATAATTAAATTTTAAAATTTAAGTAATTTATTTATCGAATAAAGATAGATGACATAATTATATTTATACTCATAATTGGTTAATTAATACACAATTAAGCAATTAATCATGTAAGATTCTGATGATGGTAGAGTAGTGCTTTGACAATATTGCCTCATTATATATTTTTTTTCAAAAATAATTATTATATAAATATATATAAAAAATATTATTTATATCTTGTTAAAATATTTATCCCTTTTAACGAAATTCAAATACTTCCAACTTCTCTCTCCTTGTATTTATGCAATTCTCCAAATTGTCCCCGTACTACTTTTTTTTCTTTCATGGACGCCCCTTCTTCTTCTTCTTCTTCTTCTTCTTCTTCTTCACGACGCCACCAATCCGATACATGCGTCCCCGCCAAAATCCCCGCAACCCCGATTACCGTTGATCCCGATCTTGCGGTCGTCTGTTCTCCTTCCTCCGGAAAACCAGTGAATAATGGGAAAAGGAAGAAAAAAAGAGCTAATAAAGATGTTCCGTCAAACTCGTCTTCTTGCACTTCTCGTACAACGCAGAGAGGTGTGCGCATGGCGCTCAGAGGACGGAATATGAGGGTGGTCCGGTTCGGTCCGGTGCGGCGGAGCGAGGGAGGTGTTGTGGAGGCTATTGCATTTCCTCTGGGGATGTCTTTCGCAGCTGTTGTTGCTCAGGTTACTTAAAAAGTTTCACTTCTTTTTTAAATTTTTCTTGGGTTTTATTATTTTATTTTATTTATTGTGTGGTTGGTGTGGGAAATTTTGATTTTTTTTTTTTTTTGTTTTCGAATTGATTCCTTTATTGATGGTATTAAAGGTTGAGTCTTTATGGCATTTTAGGCTCTTTTGAGCCCGGAAAACTTTGGTTTTGATTACTAAATGCTGATTTATAGGTAATTTAGCCCCTTTTTTTGTTAGTTTTGGGGAAATTGTTGATCTTTATGATTGGTTTTGATCTTTTTGGTTCATGTTTGCTGAATTTGAGTCGGTTTGTTTAAATGTAGGTGTATAATTTTGAATTGGGTTTGGAGATCCTTGAGAAATCTTACATTTTAATTATTGATTGTTATGCTCTTTAACTTTATCAACCTCTGAAGTTTTCTTTAATAAGTAGACTGTAAAAATCACAATGCAAGACTGATATAGTGATCCACTGATCCGAGTGCTCGTTTATGTTCTCTCGTTAATTTCATTACAAAGTAATTGATAATGAGTAGCATTGACTTTACTGAGAGTAGCCCTTGTATTAGAGAATGAACACATCGACTGAATTATGGAAAAAAATAAATTTGTATGCTCAGTTGGTAGTAAGAAAACTTGTGCTGTCTTTTCTGTGAGCATTTGTTGATGTATAGCTGCAGTAGTGTGATGGTGTCTATTTTATCACCAAAAGGAGAAAGGATGATCAATTCTTTCTTTTTGAAGGTGATGCTCAATCCATGACAAATGCTCTCAAGTCCCCCATTTTTCAACTCCTTGGCATAGTAAGTTAGTCACTAAAAACAGCTTAAGAGCTCGTAAAGTACTTTTTTCTTCCAAATTTACAAAGTTTTCAAGTAGAAAATGTTGGAGCTCATAAATGGGCTGTGCAGATGGTGCTCTATGGTTGCCCTGAGTCACCTACCTGACAAAAAGCCACAGTGGGTTCAAGTTTGCTAAGCGATTTTGGGGGATTTATGGGTTATAAAAGCATGTAAAATATCATTTTGGTACTTTTTTTTCTCTACACTGATTGAAATCTTAGCTCTGCCTTTTTCTTATAAATGATCATTTTCATAAATTTGAGCATCTTTTCTCCTTTTAATATCTGAATATGATATTTTTATCTTTTTTCGTGTAGCTCTGCCACTTAAATAAAAGATAGACTCTATAGGGTGAGGTTACATCTTGCCTTTTTGATTATTGATTTAGTAAGCATCGGTTTTATCAACTGCTTAGCTATAAAGGAAGTGGTACTTGACACTTGTGACTTGGATGTGCCTCACACTTTGAAGCATATGTGTGTATGTTTTTAGACCTGATGTCTGAGACTCATGCCATTGTTCTTGAATCCCGCCATCGGGCAACGTTCAAGGTGGGAGCTTTGCACAGTTCTTAAAAGCAAGCCTTTCCTAGTTTTCGCATGACTGCTAAAGACTAACATGTATTGTTAATCCACAGTACTGTAAAATGTCATTTTTGTGTTTCTTCACTTTTTTATGGGGTTCTCATTATTAATTATTGATTAATATAGTAAATATGGTAACTGTTGGTTCTAGGTTTTGGAAAGAAAAGATGCAGCAGGTGATACAACGTCAATTGATCGTCTTTCAACGGTATTTTTCCAATTTTTTCCACTTTCAATTGGTTTAAGCGTGATATTCAGATAGTAAACCTAACGCTTATAAATTAATTAACTCCCTTGCAGATATGCACCGCGGCTGTCAGAGAATCTTTGACCAATGTAAGCCGGAACTTAAATTTCTGATTCAGATGACCAAGCTTCTGAAGTGATAAATATATGCCCATGTTTTTTACTCTCTTTGTGGCTGCAGGTGTTTGGTAACAAGTTTGATTATTTTTCAAGGAACTTCGAGAAATCATTCAGGAGCACATTGAGGACTCTTATATTGATTAACAAGTCATCCGCTGACAAGGGTGGATGCCACTTAAACAACAGAGATGTATCTACTCCAGTTGTGACTTCTAGTGAAGGCAGTTGCACAAGTACCTGCTGCATTAATTATTGTCACTCTGAAACAGACTTGCCTACTATTGCAACTCAAGGTTTTTTGTCTACCCCTGAAGATGTTCAAGAGCAAATATCAGCGAATTTCATTAGTAAGGAACTTGCACTACATGATCAAAACAACCAACTGGTTTGTACCTTGTCAAACAGATTGGGTACCGTGATCAAACAGAATGTGCTTACTACAATGGAGAAATCTGTCATAGAACAAGTCCGTTCAAATGACCTCAAGACAGTGGAACTCAGTCTAGCAATGAAAAAATTGAAGTTGAAAGAGACCCAGTTGGCTCTCAACCATGATTCGAATAATTTGGAGAGGTCAAAATTAGCGATGGGTATATCCAAATCATCGTTTAAAGCTGAAAAATTCAAGAATGAATTAGAAGAAACGAGACATTCTGAGTTGCTTAGAAAGTGCATAGATTGTCTTGTTGCTGGGATAGTTGTCATGTTGGCCTCCCTTTCATATGCTGCGTATGTTTATTCATACAGAAAAATTTCCGAAGCTACTGCAGCCTGTACACATTCGCCCCAGGTACAGACCCTGTCTTTTTTCTAGTCTCAACTGATTTTAAATGCTTCCAATGGTGCCCTCAATGATTTGTTGTTTCAATGTTTGGTAATAATTAATTTCCATGTACTTGCTTTAAGATATGCAAATGTGGTGAAGTCAACTTTATGAGTCATTTCATAGATGCTGGTTAGAAATTTCAAACGGCCAGGAGATGGATTGGATTTTGAGCTTGAAACGTTGTTTAGATTGGTTTGCCTTCATTTTGTAGATTCAAGGTGCAGCTTTTAATTGTACACTGAATTCCTTTGTTCTCTTGATTAACTAGCAGCATTTAGACAGCGAGATATTATGCGTCCTTGCCATGAAAGTTTCCCCTTTTCTCTATATTTCTTCTGCATCATTTTTCATGTTCAGTAAATAAGTAATGACGCATTTGTTCATTTCAGGAGTATAAATCTTGGTGGATCCCGAATACAGTAACATCTTTCCATTCAGGGATGAACACTCTCAAATGCCAAGTTCAAGTGGTCAGCCGAATGCTGTTTGGTTTCCTAATGATTCTTGCAATCGCATATCTACTCATCCAGCGCTCGGCATCTTCGCGACAGACAATGCCAGTTACTTTCATCCTCCTCCTCTTAGGAGTCGCCTGTGGTTTTGCCGGTAAGCTTTGTGTCGACACACTGGGAGGGAGCGGGTATCTATGGCTCCTGTACTGGGAAACTCTCTGCTTTGTGCATTTCTTCACAAACATCTGGGCATCGGCTTTGTACCTCATCCTTCACGGACCAGTCAAAATCTCTCAAGGCTCGAAAACCAACACAATGATACCGTACTGGGTACGAAGATCACTGTTCTATTCTTCCATGCTTTTGTTCATACCTTTAGCCTGTGGTCTTGTGCCTTTTGCCAGCCTCGGCGAATGGAAAGATCATTTTATGTTACTCATCTTAGATTATGATTAATCTACCGGTGATTGAACTTGAAGCTAGAGTTTGGTTTGCCAAGAGGATTGTCCCTAGAAGGTTCAATTATCAAAATTGGATGTAAATTAGTCAGTCTTCTGGTATGTCTATTAAAGCTGTTGTCTAATTGTGTTGTATTTGGCCTAAATAATGCAAAAGGGGTGAAGGTGAAGCATAATTTATTTACTTCAGTTCATGTAACAATTCAGGAAATTTATTTTCACCTGGTCAAGGATTTTCATTTTTTCCTTAAGAAAGGATAGAGTTTTACTCACATCTGTGCAGCTGTAATTGTATTATACTTTAATATTTTTACATAATTTATCATCATGTTGTAATGAAAATAAGTTCTTGTTTAATTTGCTTTAGTGGGATCATTTTACAAATGTAATGTTAAACAAGTTTTCCATTCTCTTTTTTTCTTTATCTAAATTTTTTGTTACGGATTTTAAATATTTTATAAAATCGAGAATGATACCAAAGATTGAAAAAAATAAAAAAATTAAATTAAATAAAATTTTTAAAATTTAGTTAAATTTTGTTAAAAATATTAAATCTTCTTATTATTTTGTTAGAAAAAATACTTAGTTTAATAAATATAAAAATAAAATTTTAAAATTTTTTTTTTTTGTTAATATAATAAAATTTAACTCAATTACTATAATTAATTATTTGATTTAACATCAACTAATTATTATAATTTTATTTTAATAAATTTTTAATAAATAAAAAAATAAATAAATCTAATCACACACACACATTTTACTTTTAATTTTAAATATATTAATAATATAAAAACAACCAAAAAAAAAAAAAGGCAAGAAACAAAAAAAGGTATGCATCTGGTAAACATCAAGTGCTACAGTTGTTTTAACATCACAAAGCTGATAAAGAAAGCATCGGAAGCCATCTACGTTTGAGCACCGGATTAATTAATATGAACTGTCAAAAATATTATTGAACTGATTCTTTCCTTAATTATGTTTCAAAAATTTGGCTGTAACTCATACAAGACAAATCTTGTACATCAAAACGAACAAAATTACTACCTAACAGATCGGAAACCCCGGACAAGAACTTGAGAAACAGGAAAATTCTGATCCTGAAGCTCAAGTAATGGATTTCAAAAATTAACAATGCCTCGAAAATGTATCTTACAGATTTCTCCTATTGGTAACATGAACAGCTGAATTGGTTTTATCTAAAAGCTCTGAGACTACCAAGTTTACGCATTTCTTTCGAGACAGCTAATGACACTGACCTAGAAACGTTGTGATGGGGCGCGCAGCATGCCATCTTGTAAGATCCTCAAAGATAATCAAAATCGTTGAAGGATCAACACAATTTGTGGAAGTCGAAGCAGACTTCAATGTCTTCCTTGTACAATTGCTCAATGAATTCAATTATAGAATCTCATGTGCCTTTCCGTAGTACCTGTTTATGAATGGAGCCTGCGAAGCAAGAATGTTAATAGAAGATTATGGTATCAAATGAATTGCAAGGCATAATTCTAATTAACAGTAATTTCTGTCCTGCTAATGGCAAATGTGAAATCCCTTTCTTTCTTTTCTTTTTTGATAATTGGATGACATTAGAAATATCAAATCCAAGTAAATGACAGCCAAATAGAGATTTTTAGGTCGAATGTTATCCAAGAAAATAGATTAAAAATAACTAAAGTCCATGCTTTATTGATTCTTGATATGGAATTTTTAAAGTAGGAAAATAAATCAATTCCTATAAATTTGGCACATTGTTGAGAGGGGAAAAAACAGTTTTTGATCTTTCAAAGTAAAAGTTCAGATAAAATCTTGAGAGAATTAAATGCACAGGCACACACTCAACATCTTGAGAGAATTCAAAAAATATGAAGGCAGTCAACTAAGTTTTAACAGAAATCAACTGAATTTAAACCCACATCACAATTTATAAATTCAAAAATTTTTTAAATTTTGAAATGTGATTTGATATTTAAGTTATACAAGTGACTGAAATCTTAGCAAGCAAAATGATCTCTCGGTGTGCAACACAAGGCTACTCATATAAAACAAGGATCCTACAAGTAGAATTAAAGCCAGTTTTAAATTTCAATGATCCAAAGATATAGAAAGTTTTACCTTAACATTTGACACGTCAGGTGTATCTGGTGTTTTCACAGGATAGAACTTGTAAAACCTCATACTCTCAAAAGCTGCTTTAGTCTCCTCGCTCATTTCCTCAATGGCTTTTCTCCGGGCTTCCCTTGCCTACAAGGCAAGAAATTTGTAAGATCATTGGATATATACTAAGTATATGTTTCTAACACAAGCCATATATCTACAACGATCAACCTCTCGATTGGCTTTCTTAGCTTCTCGAACTTTCTCTTTTACAAAATCCTTACAACAAAAAGGAAAGACAAAACCATCAGTTGCTTTGAAATATAGAAAACTATAAGCTACTTCCAAATCTGTCATTAGAGTACCTTAAAGGCATCTTTCTGATCTTCAGATAATGCCTCCTCTTCAATCAGCTTGTCTGTGAACTCCTACGACCCATAGATAGATTTAGAACAATAAGATCATTTTTCCCTTTTCTTTTCTTTTTTTTTCCTTTTTAAGGGAGGGATAGAGAGTAACAAAACAAAAAAGAATTCTGCAATAATGTTATGACCGAAGTACATTCATTCACAAATGGAAAAATCTCACTAAATTGTGCAAAGAATTCAGGATATAACCAGAAACAACAAAAAATTAGTGACAATATTATGGCAAAACATTTAGGCTAAACAGAAACCCTCCAAGATGCTACGGTTAAAAGGAACCAAAATCAAGAAGTAAATTGAATAGTGTAAATAGGATATCGAATTCATTTAGGTTATTTTTAAACACAACCATCAACAGAAAATTTTGTACCTCAACTTCGTCGAATTCCCAATCAAACTCACAAACAACCTGCAGGAATCAGACAGAAAAGTCAATACCCACAAATTTTTTAGTATGCTTGCTTCACTCATCTAGTTTAAGTATCACAGTTTGTTCACGTATAAACACATAGACCCATTGAAATCCAAACAGATATGCCTATCAGCTCCTTTTCCTATTTCATAGTATGACCTTACCGGAGGTTCTACAGGGAACATTATCTGAACCACAGTGCTTTGTTCAAATTCATCTTCCTTGAACGGCTGGTAGAAATCTGCCAAATAAAAAGGTAAAGGGCATCGAGGAACTAGTCAGGTTCCATGTGAACTGGTAACAAATATGATGGATCACCAACAAAAAGTACTCAAGCAGCCTTTAATCCTAGCTAAATCAGACTAAAATATACTGCTCATGCCAAGTCTCATCTCAAAACAGTTGGTGGAATATCTAATATTTTCACAACAATATGAAAATAAATAAGTCCTTTTTTCTTCCTAGTTTGCGTCATTTTCCTATTCACAACCCATTTGCAAAGGAAAAAAAGGTTCACCAACTTGTCTACAATGATAAGCGGTCTACTGCCACAGAATTTATCTACAATGCAGTAGTATGAACATTAAAATTTAATGTGAAACTCACAAGGTAGGCAGTACTCAAATTTCTTTATACGGTCCAACTTCAAATGTCTCAAAGCAGTCCTGCAAAAAGGAAAAGAATTGCACAAGTTCCCATTATACAAGCACCATAGCATACAAGAAATTCAACATCTATCAACGAACCAGAAAATCTTTTCTAATCAAACTGATAGATGAGACGTGCATGAAAATTTCAGAGATTTTGACCAGGCACTAAGTCCTATACATGATGACTAGTTATGTACTCTGAATTGGGAAAGTGATTAGAAAATTGCAGTTATCTAGCTGAAAATAAAGTTTCTGATGAAAAAAGAACCAAGTAATCATACTTTTGAGCGTAGAAAACATGCTTGTGAAACCCTTTATCCAAGCATTTACCTAAAAAACAGCGCACCTTTCTTCTACAAGTTATTTTCAAGATTCAACATTGATGTCTTGGCATATTCTTTCAATAAATTGCATCAACTAGATAGATGTATGCTCGCTAGTCATCCTAAAATAGAGCTAAATTATAATGAATATTCAAAAACATCTTTTCCTAGGCCAGAAGACATTCAATTTGTAGTGAAAATTGGTTATCATATGTGCATTTGTGTGCTCAAAAAAAAAAATGAGAGAAAAAGTTAAAATGCTGCTCTACCTTCTTTGAGTGCAGCTCAAAATAAATATTTGAGATTTCAGCCTTTCAACTTGTCTATCTCTGTAGAGGAATTACAATATCCAACTACATCAAAATTTGTAAAATAATCCAAAAGATGAACAAAGAAAAACATTTCCAGGTGATCAGTTCAAAACAGTAGCAAAAAAAAAAAAAAGGATACCTCTTTTCTAGAGGTATATATGGAACCCAGTCCATCTTCATTTCCTTCATGGGAACTATTTCTTCCACCTCTCTCTGAACTGATTTAATCCCTATCTTATCAGAAGGTGGGAAAGGAGAAACAACCTGAAACAAGTTATAACAAATAGCAAAACTTAGCAAGCCAAAGAATCAAGTACAATAGCCAAAAGGAAAGCTTTCTGGAAACCAATTTCCATACAAAAAGGCAACCAAATAAACAAACAAACTTACAGCCACCACCACAGGTATAACAACAATTTTGTTTTTATCCTCAAACGGGACCAATTGAGCTGCAGGAACAGAAAAGTCAACAGAAAGCTAGCATCTACAAATATAATTTCCATACTCAATTAAATGTTTTTGAGAATTGAATTTAAAAAAGGCCCAAGTAGTCCAAGTCAGCCAGCCACTTACGCTCTGTACAACCAAAGAGGTAAACTTTCTTCCCATAAAGCTTTCCCCCTTCCTCAAATGCATCCTGACCACACATTTAAAAGCTAATTTATCAAAAAGAAAACCACAACCAGAAAAATTTAGAGCAAAGATGATTTAAAGTCTCACTTCTAGATTGGAAAAGTTCCACTTGAATTGGTAGACAGAGTCCAATTGATCCCACTGGCATTTAAATCATTAATAAACTTAAGCAACAGGGAACAAGTAAACACCATTCATAAGCAAATAACTTAGAACCAAATTATCAAACAAACCTCTGTCCCAACAGGGAACACCTCCTTCCACAAATCTTCCTGCAAAACATAAAACAGACAATTTCAGTCAGCAGAATAGAACATAGTCAAACCGCAATACAACTTCATACAACAACCTACAGACACAGGCACATGCGCACAGATGCACACACTTCTCTTCATTGAATACACATTATAAAAACGACAACGGTAGTACAATATACGAAGACAAAAGGCTGCCACATCATCTAATTTAACTTTCCTGATCAAATTTATTAAGACTTCACTTGAAACAATAACATCCAATCACATTTAAATAAAACACAAGTTCCATATTATATCTTCTAATTCGTAAACCTAAAACACAACGTTCAAACTTTTAACACCGTTCTTAAATTTTCTCACCAATCAAACGAAGAACTACAAATTACTCCAAATGCACAAACTAAATAAAATTTCTTCAACAACGTCAAATGACCGCAAATACCAAAACGCGAAGAAATAACGCAAAACGCACAAAACCGAATCAAACAAGCAAGAAACACGGAATTTACCATGTTCCGTTGATCTTCAAAGTACTCCGGCTCGGTTTCAGGCTTGGAGGCCTTGACTCGCTTAACTCGAGGAGCTTTGGTGGTTTTCTTCTGCTGCTGCTTCTCGTCTTCATTTTGATTCTCTTGCGAAGAAGAAGAAGCTTTTGCTGCAGCTTCTTCTTTCTGGCTCGCCCCTCGCTTAGCTCCTTTCCTCATTGTGCTGGTACTGGTTTTCCTGTAAGAGAAAATCTATGTAGAGAGAGAAAGTAGGGTTTTTTTATACAGATCGGAATTTGAATTTTAGAGAGAGAGTGGCACTTTGCTATTGCGTTTATATAGTGCCTTTTATTCTTTTCAATTTTTGATTTTGGTCGTGAAATTCACGCGGACTCTGACAGAGAGATTTTGATTTGAAACAATAACATATAGGTCTCTAACTATTTTATATTTACATAAATAGTACATTTTGTCCATATATAACAAATTGGTCCATAACTAACACCTATACATGTGTAGTAGTCGTTTGTGTTTTGATTTAACAGCAATATTATAAATACAAATTTTTATATCAAATCATTAAAAAAATTAATTAATAATATTACATTATTATTATATGTATTGTATTTTCACTAATGTAAAAAGAAAACCACAAGAATATAAGAAAAATAAAGTGAATGTGATAACAATAAAATTTTGTCAAGTTAATGTGTATAAACTATTTATGTGTTGATATTATACTTAATTTAGTAAATTGGGGACTTATTTGATATACATTTAAAACTGATGTCTTCATCTGTAATAAGGTTTAAATTTAGAGAGCATGTGTTAATATTATCCAATTTCGAAAATTTTCTTTTTCCCTTTTTTTTTTTTTTTATTGAAGGGTAGCCGCCTGGCGGGTCTACAAAAAACTGGGGATCGCGATTCTGTGTGTTAGGACTCTTGTTTGGTAAGGGGCTGTTTATCGAAGCTGGCCAATGGTTTTGTGCCACGTCATGCTATGTTGCCCAATTTTGTTCATATCCCGTCAGTTTTTGTCTTAATGCAAAGAGATTCTATTAGAGTATTCTTGCGATATAAATTTTAGAAAAAAAATTAACTTTAAAATAAATTTATGGAATTTTATTATTAAATGAAAATTTATAACATTTGAAATTTCACAATTTCAATAATATTATATACAATTAATATAAAAATACCATTTAAAATTATATCCTTGTGTCTTTTAATGCTTCTGTATTTTTTACAAATTATAAGCACAATAATAATTCTATAAATATCATAAATCATTTAACATATTAAGTAATTTTTTTATTTTTAATTTTAAATAAAAAATTATTTAATTCTAATTTTAAGACATGCTCAAACTTGACCTGATTTCAAGCTTAAAAGTAAGTTCTAATTCGAGTTTAAATATTTTTTTAAAATAGAAATTCTAAGTATTTTTATTATTTAATAAAGTATTGATATATTTATTGTTTTTTAATTTTATATTTTTATATAGATTTTGTTGTAAAAAATTTTAATTTGTGAACTTGTTGTTTATTACCAATAAAACAATGGTAGGAGCTCAGACTCAAATTATAAAAATGTGAAACAATACACTCACTCACTAGTCAATTACGTAAATTTTGTTATGTAAAATAATATTTATTATTATTTATTATTTAATATTATTTTAAATGTAAATGACTTTGCAAAAAAAAAATTATTCAAAAATTGTAGAATTGGCTAAATTATTAAAAAAAAACATTTACATAAATGGCTTTAAAAATAATGGTATTTTGAAAAATTTTTTCCTTTTTTGCTCCCTTCTATTTTCTCTTAATAATGCTCAAGTATCCTCGTCTTTAAAACATAATCCTTTTAACCCTTAATTCATAATTTGTTTTTTAAATTTATCCCACTAATTTTACTTTTTGACACTTTGACCCTCCAACTTTGTTTCACAGCACAATGATACCAACCATAACCTTGACAACTTAAATCAAGATTCTTAACCCGGGAATAGGATTCATCAAGATGAGTCGGAACACTTTTACGATGATCAATTTGGCACATAAATGATCAAAAAATGAACAAACTTACAGTCGGAATAAAAAAAGGAAAAGATACAGCCATTACAGCTAAGGTCTAAACTTTAAGTACATTAAAAAGCAGCAATGAAAGGGGGAACACACAACTGCAAATGATAACAATTACATGCTGAGAAAAATAGGCTCATTTTGAAGGCAATGTAAGTCTATAACAATTTGTTTTAATTGCATGCATTCAGAATGATGCCCACGAGAATTGTCATGAATATACAAGATTAAAAGCAAGGCAAGCGTAGGGGAAGAGGGCTGACAGGGAGTGGTAGAGTTTCATATGTCCCTCGGGAAACACTTGTTCCGCAGCAGTATATCCATTCTGCCTGTCGAAGTTCAGCCTAAAAAGTAGCTTGACCGTACTCTGCAAACGCGCAAATGCAAGCTATACATTTTCTGGTTTTTCAACCAATGTACTTCCATGCCCAATTCTAAAAATCAGTCGGATCCAGTTCCTAATTTACATTTTTACTCACTGTCTGTGTTAATTGGCCCTCAACTGAAAGCATTTTCTGCATTTTCTTCTTTAAAACCTTTTCAAAGTTATGACCTGACAGAGATAACACTTGATTCAGCAGCAATTTCAGTCCACATTCCTTTACAAGTGCATAACGAGGTTTAATTCTCTCTTCCAAATTGTAACCAAAATACTGAGGGAATTTAACCAGCTCTGATTTTTCATAATCCGTGGTCAAAAAGAACTCCCATTTTGGTATCAAGTTTTCTGTCAAGCTGAAAGTATACAGTGCTCCAAATCTGGAAATCATGGTCCCGATTTCCTCCACACTGAAACCTCTTTCCAAGAAAAATTCTGTCACAGGTTTCAGATTGGCCTCAATACTACAACCAAGAATTTGTGGACATCTTTGGAGAAGAATGGAAACGTCAACCCCCAGTGAACGAAAATACTCAGCTGTTGGCCTTAACTTGTCCTCGACACTGTAACTTATAATGTTCGGGCAGCGAGTTAAGACCTTACCAATGCTCTCGGCAGGGAGGCCCATCTCGTAAAGAAAATCTATGGTAACCTTGACCTTCTGCCTACTGTATGTGAGAAATGCTGGGAAGCGGTGTATAACTTTTGCCCACTGTTTCTTGTCCACACCCAATTTTTCTAAGAATTTCATGGTGGGTATTAGATTTTCAGATAGACTAATTCCGCATAATTGAGGCCTTTTACCGAGGATTGTAGGAATGTCTGATTTAGGTATCCCCAGATCAAGAAGAAACTCAACCACTGGTTTGATTTTCCCCTCCAAGCTGTAGTAGGCAAAAGCAGGAAACCTGCGCGTAATTAACTTGATCTTCTCAAGATCCATGCCAAGCTCTATGAGGTAGAGAACTTGAGGACGGACATCTCCTTCCGGACTTGCCTCACTGACTCGAGAGATTGCTTTTAGCTTCTTTGAGTCGAGGGTAGAATGCGGCGGAGAAACTGGTGCAACTGGCTTTTCTTTAACAGGTGGTGCATTGGGAAAGTTCTCCACTAAATCTACCAGAATGTCTCCATAATCCTCGTAAAGAGACTCCAGGTAAGGAATCAAGGCATCCCTGATCTCAAGAGTCGTGAGCTCTCTTCCTGCCATGGAAAGTAAATTTGATTACGAGGGGAACAAAACAAGAAACATAGAAAATGACAAACAAGTAGCCAGAAGAATAGCAACATGTTGCAATCGAACCTACTAGATATCGAGATTTATGAACAGAATGAAGCTTTGAGACAAGATGGTCAATGAAGAGGTCCGACTTATTAATGGTTCTTGCTGCAACCGCTTTGCTCAAACCTTGTTTCTTCAAGAACAAGGATAACACCGCCTTGGCTTCTTCTTTTTCAGCGGCTAACAAGGTCGGGTGGACTACTCTTAGACTGAACGATCCATCTACCCCAGAATCAGCTGTCATAATAGAAAAAGCACAATGTTAATACTACAAGGGAGAAAATGACAAGCAAATTCTGATAATAATACCGTTTGTAAGGAATTTGGAAAAAATAAAACCAAGTGTTCTTGCTTACCAAAGTTTGCTCGGCAAAAGAAGAGTTTCTCAGGAAAAGTTAGTCGACTCCTGCAGAAAGATAAAAATATGCTGATGGTCCACTTCACAAAAATCACACAGAAGCAAAAATGTAATAGGAGAAGAAGGATGTTGGACATTCTGTGTTCAATGCAACACAACAGCATACTTTGGAGACTTCACAAATTCTTAACATAATCATACAACATAGAAATGAGTATTCATGGAATATATAAGATAATATGATTCTTAATGATGCAATCTAATGCGTACTAAAGAGATTTGTACGATGAAATCTTGCAAGCATTATTAGGACTCAGTCAAGTTATATGTCAGGATAGATTGGTTTTCACAGTGTGCAATCCATGAAGCCAGAAATGACTCGATCACTATTTCTTGAAGACAAATAAAAAAAAAATCCCAATGTGTTGGATCAACAATTGCTCCATTCTTGAGACATTCTTAGCCTTGAGCTGGCAAGTTCATCCTTTCTACTCTTAAATTCAAAATTTCTCAGAGTATTTTCACAGCCACAGTGTGATTTTCTTGCACAAAACCCTAATTCTATTGTTTGCTTTTTCGTAACAAACAAATTCTTACCATGTCCAATAAATTCTCTCCATAGAAGATAAGTTCTTATACATCTAGAGCTAAATAGTGATTTATATATATATATATATATATAATCCCATCTTTCACCGTAGACCAAAGCAAAGTTGTATTAAACAGAACCTCTCAGCATGATCAAGAACTTTTCTGCATGGAACATAATCGTTCACTAATTTGAAATTCTCCTCGTAGAAGAGAACTTCTCTTAATGGTAGATAAATTTTCTTCATGTAATATAATCCTCGGCATGCCCGAGAAATTCAATAAGTTCTCTTCGTGCACCAATTTCAATTCTACATACAAAAAAGTTCAGCACCTCCAAATACAACATGGATACCCAAAAAATAAAATAATCCTCCATCTCAATGCAAACAAATTGGGAAATCTAGTAAACTTAACAACAATTAAAAGCAACGAAAATTAAAAAAATAATGCATATTTTATCTCAATACCTCCTAACCGTCCTAGCTTCAAAAAATTATTATAAAAAAAAAAAGAACCCACTGCACCTATTGAAGGAAAATGGTCCTGTACACACAGAAGAGAGGTCTGAAGAATGAATTGCACAAATCGCCTTCATTTTCCAGCTCCAAGAAAGATGAACAGAAACCTGTACGGATGCTTTCGACTCGTTAGTTAGCCCAGAAGATAAGACATTTTCCTTTTAAAATAATGGAAAATATTAAAATTAAAAAAATTTTAAAAAAAATGCAGAACTTACGGAGGCGGAGGCGGAGGGTATTCGGAAATGGGTGTGGCGCGGCAACGAGCTCGCCTTCACTGCGACACGGTTGCTCGTCCAATCTGTATCTCCAGCAACGTAACCGAGGAAAGATTTTTTTTATTCTTCGATGGGTTTAAAAACCACATATTCCTGGATATTATTGTAACCTATCCTCAACTAGGAAATTTCTTATTCCAATCAATGGGTAATAACAAGAATTCGAGGATTATGACTGCTCCGTACATCATATTATTCACGTGATGTTTTGAAATCTGTTTAAATGCTTTTTTCAATCTAAAAAATATTAATATTTTTATTTAGGTGCAAATAATTAATAAAATTGTCAAGAATTAAAATTAATGTGTACCCTTTAACATAATTTTTTGCATAAATTTCTTTCATATATTTTTTAAATAATATATTTTATTAGACATCGTTCAAATAATAATGTAACAAGATTAATTAATTTTTTTAAATTTATAATCTAATTGTTATTTATGGATTATAAATTTAACATATTTTTTGTTCTTTTTTTTTTAAATAAAATGTTCAAATATTTAAGATTCAAAAGTTATAATTTTTCAAATAGATCTCTTTACAATGGACTTTTTACAAAATATAGTTTTTTTCAAGTACAATTTTGAAACAAATTTTAAAATAATTTTATTTTTATGGTTATTTATATAAATAATTAATTTTATTTTTTATTATTAATTTAGTTAATTTTAAAATTTTTAGATAATTTTATTATCATATAACTATGTGTGTGTATATATATATATTAATTAAAATATTACTTTATATAATAAATATTATTGTAATATAGTGGTAAGTATTGTATCACATTTAAGTCTTAAATTTTTTTAAAAATTATAAAATTAATTAAATTGGTTAAAAAAATTATACGTTATAAAAATTTTTTTGACTAGTAACAAATTTAAATCAAATGACTCTTAAAATCAAAATTATATAGGATGAAATTACTTAAAAATTAATTTTAAATTATTTATTAAACATATTTTAGTTTAAAATTAGTAAAAATAATCAAGAACAAAATAGAAATATGAGTAATGGATGGGTAGGGAGGCTCGGTATAAATTTTCTTTCAAGAAGGTTTAGTATTCAGCACCATACACTTACAACGCCTCCGACTACGAGGGCAAAATTGTCATGTAAAAAAGGATGAATTGGTATCAGTAAGCAAATAACTGGAATACAATTAATCTACTGAATTTTCGGCGTTACCTGCTAGAATAGCCCAATGAGGCCCAACACATTTAGGCAGTATGATGAAAAGAACGAAAGCCCAATTGCTCCAGAATATTTCGGGCCGACCCGGCCCAAGTGAAACGTACGGAGAACCTTGGTTTGGATTTGTTTTCGTTCAAAATTCAAGTATTCAAAATCATCAAACTTGGTTGCAGATGAAAGTAATAATATAATTTAGATCCATTCGATTTGAATAGATTTTATTTGGTTTAAACTTAAATTAATAAAAATAGAAAAAATAAATTTAATTCAATTTAATTCATTCAATTTGAATCAAATTTAATTAAAAAATTAAAATAATAATCATAAATTTAATTTTTTAATCCAAATCAATATAATAGATTTTTCAAACTAATCTTGGATTTTTTCACCCTTAAACAAGACCATAATAATTTATGTAATAATTTATATAATAATAATAATAATAATATAATAGATTTTATATATATATATATATTTTACGTGTGTCTCGAGGGGCTCACCACATCACTTGTTCTGTTTTGTTTTACCGTAGTGGTACAATTGTTGTACGGTATTTTGATACTTTTATTTTATAATTTGGAAAAAAATTATTTATTAATTATGAATAAAAAATAAAAATAAATTTTATAAATTTTTTTATTATATTAATTAAAATAAAATTTAAATTTAAATTTTTTATTTATAATTAATAAATATTTTTATTAATTAAATAATTTTATTATATTATTTTTATTAATATATTAAATCATCTTACTCAAAATTTCTACCTCACAATTTTAACTCTGGTAGGTGCCACTTGTCGTTTTACCGCTAAAACAGCGTCATATATTTCCACGATTGTCTCGTGGAAGAAGCCTTCAATTTCAGCTTCCCCGCATCACATGATCGGTGTTGTCTCATGACGTGGTGCAAGGTGTTACCTTCCAGAAGCGAGTATACTTGCATTTTCATACATCATTTGCCACAAAAATGGTTTTTATTTAAAATTAATAAAAAGTAATTTGTGACTAATAATTTAAATAATTAAATAACATTAATCATACGTTTGAGTTTCAAATTATAAAAGATTTTGTTATTGACATGTAATTTTAATGAAAAAATTGAGATAATTACTTAATATTAGTGGTGGTAGATTTGCGAAATTTATTATTTATAAAATATTTATTGTATATTTTCTAGAAAAACATAACTCGTAGGAAAAGCTTTCGATTCAAGACACACAATTGTCAAAGAAAGACCCACATCCAATCCATGACAACATTTAAAGCGGCACAGATAAGTAGACAAATCCTGATAGCGAGAGAAAAGAATTCGTCTCCTCTTAATTTTCTTCCCACACGGAAGGAAAATGGAGCAAACTGGGAGCACTTTCGATGACTGAGAGGGAGAGAGAATCAGAGTAGGCAGCAGAATCGTTAAAAGGCTATCAACACTCTGGTGCGCACGCTGCATCGTTTGTTTGTGCATGTGGGAATATCTCCGTTTAAGGTAAAACATGAGACATTTGGTCGAACACGTGGTGGGCGCGTAAGTTTTCTAGAATGTACCCATCGAGAAAAAACAATCAAGAACAATTTTTTAGCTTGCAGAATCGATATCTGGATTGAGATTCTGTGTCGTGTTTGTTTTGAATTCGTCGATTCGCCATTGGATTACTAAGACAAATTCAATAGCAAGTATTAAAAAAAAAAGGTATATTTAAATTATTTTTCTCGTGTGTTTAAATGAAAAGGGAGAAGATAATTGAATTATTAATTTTTAAAAAATAATAAACCTTAAATTTTTTAAAAATATATATTTATTACCATAAAATACTTTTTATGACAAAAATTTTAATTATCCAATTGGAGGAGATTTAACGCACAAGACCTAGAAAACCGTTGACCGAGTTACAGTAACAGCACGCATCAAAAAGTCGTTAACAACAGAAGACGGTGGAAGAAAGAAGGAACCCACAAGAGGAAAAGATCGGTGTTGGCGGCGTGATCAATAACGTCATCGGCCACGTCATCAAACCGGTAACTCAGACACCGACCGCCACGTGTCAGTTTTATCACTTGATGCTCGAGCGCAAAAAAACCTGGAAACTAGACTCCCGGTTCGGTCGTTCGTTGCCCTCTTCTCTTCCCCGACCTTTGGCGATTAGAGTCCACGCTCTCAGAAAATTAAATTAAAATAGAGAAAATACTTTCTCTCTCTACAAAGAACTTTCTGTTTTGCTTTCTCTCTTTGATTTAATGGCGTGTGCAAGCCCTAGCACTGAGACCGCCGCCTTTGCCATTTCGAGTAGTAATTACAACGCGAAGATTCACTGGTAAGTTTTTTTTCTTATTTCATTAATTTTTTTGAATTAATTTATTGATTGAATTTTCTTTTTCAAAGGACTGCGTTGATTGAACTACTTTTTGGCTGCTATGGAAATGATTTGATTTCGTTTTATCTGAACGTGAAATTACAAATTTTTATGTTTTCTTGCGCTGGTTGTGTGGAATAAATGATATAAGTTCTTATTTGTGCAAGCGACTGTTGCTAGCATTAATTTGTTTCCTGTTTTTGGTGGAAATAAAAATGGATAATTTTGTTTTTGTTTTATGTAATTTTGTTTGCTTTCTTTTACAATTTTTAGCTATTAAGTCGTTTTATGTGGCTTGATTTTGTTGAATTGGAGTATTAAGTGCTCAAAATTTTGAAATTTCAGGGCTGAGGACACGGGGGTGGTAGATTAGATTGTTAGGTTTCTGAAACTTCTGTTTGGAGAGGTCGTGGTTTTTAGAGGTTTATCTGACTTTGGAGTAGCTTGGAATTATTGAGTTCTGAAAATATAGTTTCCTCGGTGGTGGTGTGAATTTAAGGGATAGAGATATCTTTGGGTTATAATTGCGAATGGAAGAAGATGGCCTACGGATTGGTGGGCATTCTTCTGGATTGGCAGTGATTTTGAATGGCGAGGATGGAAAAGAGAATTCATCGAAATCACGTTTTGTTTCGTATTGCGATGATTTCGGCCATCAGTCTGTGGAGAGAACTCTTGAGTACATATTTGGCCTACCCAACAAATCACTTGGTTCTTTGGCTTGTCCAGTCGACTGCAATTTAGTCCGCTCTATCATAAAGAAAGATTTCTCAAAATATTACTCAAATTTTGATGTTGTGGTTGGTAATAGAGATGGGATAGGTATTGTTGATAATGGAAGTGGACCCCATATTGTTGGTCTTGAAGAATTCAGCATTTGTGGTGACATTAGAATCCTTAAGCTGCCTTTGCTTATTGAGAGCTTGGCAATGTTTAGTAGTGTGAGAGCTAATGTTTGTGTTTGGAAGGGGAAATGGATGTATGAAGTAACTTTAGAGACTTCAGGGGTACAACAACTTGGATGGGCGACTCTTTCTTGCCCGTTCACTGACCATAAAGGAGTAGGTGATGCTGATGATTCATATGCCTTTGATGGGAGAAGGGTTAAGAAATGGAATAAGGAAGCCGAGCAATACGGTCAACCATGGGTAGCTGGTGATATCATTGGATGCTGCATAGACTTGGATTCTGATGAGATATCATTCTATAGAAATGGTGTTTCGCTTGGAGTAGCATTTTCTGGCATCCGCAAGATGGGGCCTGGATTTGGTTATTACCCTGCTGTCTCTATTTCTCAAGGTGAAAGGTGTGTGTTGAATTTTGGGGCTCGCCCCTTTAAATACCCAATTGCCTGTTACCTTCCCCTTCAGGAAGCTCCCCCTGTAAACACTTTTGCTACCCAGTTGCTACAGTGCTTTTCAAGGCTGTTAGGAGTGGGGCGGGCTGAGCGTTCATCAGTTGAGAAATCCAGGAGACTGAAGAGATTTGTCTCATTTGAAGAAATATTCTACCCTGTCTCTTATGGGATATGGGAAGAGTTCTTCGCTCTTCTTGAAGCAGACACAAGGAATATGGAGTATGTTGTTTGGGGAATACTTATGTCATTCTTGATGGAGGTGTTTGGACCCCAGGTGCCACATGATTATTGCAGTCTGGACCGAGTTGTTGATGCCTTTCTACAATTTCAAGGAGCACATTTGATGTTTGAGCATATCCTAAATGCACTTTCATTTGGTTGCAAAACAGCGTCATTGATTCTAACAGAATGCCCATATTCAGGTTCATATCCTTATCTTGCATTGGCATGTCATGTCTTAAGACGAGAAGAATTGATGGTCCTATGGTGGAAGTCATCAGATTACAAATACATTTTTGAAGGCTTTCTGTCAAGGAAGAGTCCAAACAGTCATGATCTTCAGGGCATCATGCCTTCTGTTTGGTGGCCTGGTTCATGTGAGGATGTGTCCCATGAAAGTAGCATGATGTTGACATCAACTGCTTTATCTGAAGCAGTCAGTAAGGTACACCCTTATTATGCAGAACCAACTTTTCTAACTATGGTGTTTCATAGTTGGCGATTGATGTATGATTATACATTTCTGTTTTATGTTTTAGTGTTCCTTTGCTACCTTAGTTTAAGATATAGCAATGAGAAACATGAACTTTATACTTTCAATGTCATAAAATAATTTTTAATGTGGAAAAGCAAAGTATGCCAATGTTAAAGTATTGCAGTTGTGTGACACATAATAATACAAATTTATTCTCAGTATTTAGTTTAAGGCCTCTGGTAATTGAAAAGAAAGTTGAAAAGTTTTGTTACTAGTTGAGTGTTTTAACATATTTTAACAATTGGGTGGTGTGTAGATTACCTCATATTGATTGGGTTGTCAAGAAGATTATCTGTACTTCTGTGAACATATGAAAATTCAGCTGTTCCAGATTTTAAAATTTTTTAATGCATACCCTAAGTGATATGAATTTCATGAGCTTTTGAAAATTAATCTTGGATGTGATTGATGAACCACTGCAGTTTCTACATACTTTGAGAGTGAGTTAGAGGACACATGTCACGTGTGATATCGGTCACATCACCCAATTGTGAAGCATCTTGTGACCATGCTTAGAGCACATAACAGTCTTTTTAGGATTTATATTTGATGCATGATGTGTGTAGTATTTAATCTAAAAGCTTGCTTGGTCTGAAAATTACTTGAATGGCTCATGTGGGGATAGCATTCAGTGAATTATCTTCATACTGGGTGCTAGCTGTTTGAATATGATTTCGTCCATAGCCTAGAACCGTTCCCTCTTTAAAAAGATTATTTTTTATTTGTGCAGATTGAGGAGAAGCATAGGCAACTATGTCTCTTAGTCATTCAGTTCATACCACCTATTTCGCCCCCCCAGTTCCCAGGATCTTTGTTTAGGACATTTATACAGAACATTTTGCTGAAGAACAGAGGAGCAGATTGTAATTTGCCACCTCCCGGAGTGTCAAGCAACTCTGTTCTCGTCTCTTTGTATACAGTTATACTCCACTTTTTGTCAGAAGGGTTTCCCATTGGTGATACATGTAGCTGGTTGAAGAGATCTGAAACTGGTGGTCATGATGTCGGTTTTCTGCATAGAGGTGGTCAACAAAGCTTTCCCTTAGGGTTGTTTCTTAAGAATGATTCTCATCGAGCTGACATTTCCAGACTTGGGGGATCATTTAGTCATCTATCAAAATCTCATCCTGTATATGATCAAGAAGCTGAAATGATCCGGTGGGAGGAAGGCTGTATGGATGACGAAGAAACTCAAGTAACTCATTTAACTGATCAAAAACCATGTTGTTGTTCTAGTTATGACGCTGATTTCACAAGAAGCTTGAAGTATCGAGTTAGACACACAACTAAAGGTTCTCGAGGCCATTGCAGTTCAGTTCCTGAAAGGTCTACTCATGTTGCTGCAGATTGTAGTACAGGAAGTTTCAATGATGAGATTGCTGATAAACCTAGCACCAGTGATCAATCTGAATCTGACTTTGATTATCATCCAGTACAGCATACAAGGATTTTGCCAAGAGAGAGTAACGTGTCTGCAGCTACACTTAGAGAGGAGGAACTTCTGGATGCATTGCTGTTGCTGTATCATATAGGTGTTGCACCAAACCTTAAGCAGGTGAGGTGATTGTGTTGCAAAAGCTTTCTCTTAAATTAGTATTTTGGTGTTCTGTGTTTTCAGTTGAAGTTTTATTACTGCTAGTTTGTCTTCTTTGTATCTGTTTTGATCTTACTGGTGATTTGACTTGGGTTGGATCTGAAATTCTTAAAAGCTTAAAAATAAAGCGTGGTGCAAAGTAATAATGGTACAATAAGCTGGGAGAATGAAATTGTGGTTATTGCGGACCTTATACTTGATCATCACAAATTAAAGAAACTTAAAAATTGTAGAGAACATTATTGTCTGCATTGTTGATGTCATAATATTATGCTTCTTTATTGTTTGAAAAAGGAGTGGCAAAAGCACAGGCAGCTGATGTACAAGAGACTAAGCTTTTAATTAGTTGGGGGTTGTACCTGAGAAATGGTTAGGAAATGACAGAATATCAATGGTTTTCCTTCATTTTGTTTTTTCTTTTGATAAAATTTTGTTCTTTGTTCCATTGTCTAATATTTTGCTCCATGTGATTCTGAATGTTAGGTTGTTGAAATTTACGTGCTAACTTGTTATGTAGTCCTTGCACGCAATATGAACTTCAGGTTCCTCAAACTTTGCCTCATTCTGTGCTGATAATTTGTTAAAGTATGCAAGTATTGATGGTTACACAGTTAGGTATACAGAATAACTATTCCCTTTATGATAGGGTGAGAACTGCAGATACCTGAGTTGATTAGATCCAGTTGTTGAATTATCATTGTCATCTTTCCTGTAGCTGTTACATGATTGATGTTATATAATAACAAAACAATCTATCTGTGGTGTTTGTCTTCCTAGTTTTGTAGGATTTGGCATGTTTAAATCGTCCGACTGATGTCACAGACTTCCCAAGATTTTGGCCAGCTGGGGAAGTGTGTACATCTGCTTTGAACAATTTATTGTTACGTGCCTGGTACTTTGCCTTCTGTTTTGGTTTGCATGCTTAATATCCATTAACATTTTTGCTTCCTTTGCACTGCTCCAAACGTCCAAACGTGATGCATGCAAACAGTGTTTGTACTGGCTAATCTTTTATTCACACAGTCCTTGGTTTTTTTGCTTTGATAGTTGTATAACATCTGAAAGAAGTTCTTCCTATTTGTAGGCATCATATTACATGTCTCATCAATCGCAGACAATATCTCTCCTGGAAGAAACTGAAAAACAAATTAGAGAACGAGCTTGTTGCGAGCAATTAAAGCGTTTGAAGGAGGCTCGTAATAAGTATCGAGAGGACCTTATTGACTGTGTCAGACATTGTATGTGGTAAGATGGCCATGTGGAAGAGCTTGTTATGTTACCGTTGACTTTACCTTTTTTATCTTTAAAGTCGGTTGACAATTTAAATTTGTCTGTGCCCTTCACATACCCTCTCTATTTTTGGCTTAAGGTTATAACAAAATAACTCTCATTTGCGTGGTTAAAATATGGTTCATGCTAGCAATTACAAATCTTTGAATTCACCAACCTGCATCATATCAATCCTGAGTTATGGGTGTCTCTTCTTCCTGCTATTGCATTCATCTGCAAGGTGGGTGCTTTTCCTGAATTTATGGTCAGGATTTTCAAACTTCAACAGCAATCTTTCTTTTTCATATTTTTATCTGCCCTGCTTTCTGAAATTGACAGTTGCAATCTATTTCATCACTATATTCTGTGATAATATGCTTCTCTGATTTTCAGACTATAGGGGGAACAATGAAATATAAGTTCTCTGATGGACCAAACAACTAAATCTTCTCCAGGAATGTTCTAAGATCTAAATTGTTTTCTTTGGTTCAAAAAAATAGAAAAAAATTTCCGATATGGTTTATATTGTAGTTTTGGCTGGTTTTGCTCTACTTATTTTCTGCCATTTAGTTCTATTGAAGTTTTATGTGACTTGAGAAGTTATATGGTATTTTTGTGTGTTTTCATGTATAGGACCTATCATTGCTCTTTGGTAAAGCTTTGATTGTGCTTCTATGAGACGACATGCTTCTTCAATGCATTCTGTATTCACTGTTATATTATGGTGTCAATTGTGGAGTGGATTTGATTCTGTTTGGATATGTAGGACTGTCGGAAGACAATTCAATATTTTGTTTTTGTCGTTGTGGGTTCAAACTCCCCTTCCACTTGTTATTTATTTATTTATTTATTTTGAGTATAGTTTAATAGAATTCATTATAGGCCACACAATTTTGTTTTCTTTTGCAAAACTATTTCAATTCTGTTTTGAGTTGTACAGTGGCCTAGTGCCCTCTGATGCCTTCTTGTAGGCCCTTGTGGGCATATACTGCTGCACCGAGGGCTGTAGACCTTCTGTTAAACCATGTTGTTGTAAAGGTTGTCAATTAACATTTTTCTTTATACATTTACTGATTTTGTTTTCTGGCTAACACTATGTATAATAAATGAAGCCATAATTGGAAAAAATTTAGAGCTTCACATTGGAAGATCTGATTCTGTATATAATGTTGAATTTGTTTGAGTATTATAGGCAACCTTAAATTGGGGAAAAAAAATCTCCATTGAAGACGGCAATTTCCTGTGTGACCAGAAATCTTTGTTTATTGCTCTTCTGTATTCTTGGTTTCAGTTGGTCTCTTTATTGTACTTTACAGGTATCGTATTTCTTTATTTTCGTGGTGGAAGCAAAGAGGAATGTATGCAACATGTATGTGGCTTGTCCAACTGCTTCTGGTTCTTAGTAAAGTGGATTCAGTGTTCATTTATATCCCTGAATTCTACGTTGAAGCTCTGGTAAACTTGCTTTCTTGTATATGGTGTATTAGTTAACTAGTAACTATAGAGAAATCATACATGGTAAGAAGTATATAGTAGGTACACTATGTTTTGATTTTGACTTGTTAATGCTGCATGTATTAACTATGTAGTAATTTCTGCTCGTCATGAGAACTCATTACATCTCTTCTTGGACTCATACTACTATGGTGAAATAAGATCAAACCGAGTAATTTTACAGTTCATTTTGACAGAAACTGATCAAGTCTATGGTGTATTTTGACAGAAATGTTTGCAATTTATTCTGAGCATTATGGAATTAGTTGATGCAACTACAGAGTGAGATTTTAAGTTATGGATGGATGTCTTTCTTTCTTCTGTCTCTTTCTTTCTTGGTTCTCAGCATTTGATCCTAATAGAGGCTGTCAATATATGATTATGGCTCATCATTTTGTGTCACTTTTCTGCTGGAGAGAAATTATATTTGTGTGATTTTGTAGAAAATGTAAGAAAACAAATCTCAGCATGTCGGTTCTGTTTTCTTTTTATTATAAATTATGTATTCATATTTTTCTCTTGCCATCAGTTCATATATGTGCATTTCCTTAACCGAGTATACGTCTAGGAATAGAAAAAGGAGGTTTTCATCTTCAGAGTCAGAGTTTCTAGATGTGCTTCACGTAATCATGAAAAATGAAGTTTCATAGAGAAAAATTCACTGAAGCACTGTATATCTTTGTCTTGAATATATGCTGTACCACTGTGTGCAATATTTTTCTGGCAGTTCGCTTCTATTATATGTTACATGAGTTGTTATTAACTTCTAACTTGATGACACTTTCAGGTTGACTGCTTTCATGTTTTACGGAAAAGCGACCCACCTTTTGTTCCTTCTGCAATATTTATCAAGCAAGGACTTGCCTCATTTGTATGTCTCATCTGTCAATCTCCGTGTTTTCTTCTCTTTATTTTTTATTTTTATATTCTGTTTGCTCTATTTCGAGTGTATTTGTGAAGAAACAGACATGATGAAAAATATGAACGTGTAGGTTGATGGGAATTTTCCATAATCTGTTGCTGGATAGTGGGGTAATTGGAATTAAGTGTTCACAAAGTCCATTCTGTTCATTCAATTGACATTCTTGAATAAAGGAACATGTATGTATGAATTGTTGGAGTTTTTATTGGTGATCTGAAATTAAAGTAAATTTAACATTTTTAATTTTTTCTGAAACTATCATGCATTTTTAGGTGATCAAGGGTTGCCTTTGTTTTTTATTTTATTAAAAGAATTTTGTGGTTGTGCTTTTGGGGCCTTAGGGGATTTTCTTCTTTTTGAGAAATTCCAGAGAGAGAGAGAGAGGGAGAGAGAGAGAGAGAGAGAAGTATGCATTTTAACTTATTTTTCTACCACCATTATAATTAACCTTCAAATCAAGCATGTGCTTTATTGAAAGATTTTAGTTCTAAATATTCTCTATGCTGGGGTTCTGAGTTTGGACATTTGTTCATTAGGTTACTTTTGTTGTAACCCACTTCAATGATCCGAGGATATCAAGTGCAGATCTAAGGGATCTTCTTCTGCAATCTATATCGGTCCTGGTTCAGTATAAAGAATACTTGGCTGCTTTTGAGAGCAATGAGGCTGCAACTCTTAGACTGCCAAAAGCGTTACTTTCAGCATTTGATAACCGATCCTGGATTCCTGTAACTAATATTCTTTTGCGGTTGTGCAAGGGTCATGGCTTTGGTTCATCAAAGCATGGGGAATCATCATCATCATCAATTATTTTCCAGGTTAACAATGCACCATTATTATAGCTTGTCTTCATCTCCTGTTCATTTCAACTTCTGAATGTTGATTTATTTTGTCCCTCTTATGTACAGAGACTGCTTCGTGAAGCTTGTATCAATGATGAGGGGCTATTCTCTGCTTTTCTCAACCGGTTATTTAACACTCTCAGCTGGACAATGACTGAATTCTCAATTTCCATCCGAGACATGCAAGAAAAATGCCATGTATGACTGAATTCTCAAGCTTCTGCCCTAAGACAATAAATTTTAGAGCAATCAATTTGCTTAAATTATGTGTCACAGAATAGTGAAAAGTTCTAATTTTGGCCTTTCCTGCACATCACCCTACTCTTCATCTTTCTGTAAATTGTTACCAAACATTCTTTTTCAGGTTTCAGACTTCCAGCAAAGAAAATGCTGTGTCATCTTTGATCTCTCATGCAATCTTGCTAGGTTTTTGGAGTTCTGTACCCATGAGATCCCTCTAGCGTTCCTTTCAGGATCTGATACAAACCTCCGAAGGCTAACTGAGTTGATAGTTTTTATTCTAAACCATGTAACTTCAGCAGCCGATGCTGAGTTTTTTGACTTGTAAGTTCTGTTGCTGGTGAACTATTTTTTTTTTTCCCTACGAAGTCAATTTTATGGTTCTTTTTAAAATTAATATCAAAGTATGGTGCAATAAGGTGATGATATATGGCTTGATTGTTAGTTGAGAAACTGCTGTTAAGGAATTTATAATGGCTGGCTGTCTTTAATAAAATTTTGGTCGTCCACTTTACGTGCCTGATTAGCAGATTGTTTATTATTTTTTATTGACTTTTCTAATGGATAGCTTTAGTGTTTCCATTCCTCATTCATGCCTTATGGTGCGTGGTTTTGTAGGTCACTGAGACGACATGGTCAATCTTTAGAGAAAGTAAACCGGGGCATGATATTAGCTCCTCTTGTTGGGATCATCTTGAATTTGTTAGATGCTAGTGCAGATTCAGAATGTAGAGGACAGAATGATGTTGTCGGTGTGTTTTCAAGCATGGACTGCCCCGATACCATTCATTGCGGATTCCAATACTTGCTAGAATATAACTGGGTGAATATTTGCCAGCTTTAATCGCTTTCTTTCTGAGAATGTCTGTTTATTGTTCATGAATTTCATGGGTGTGCACTAAAGTGCCTGAGTGTTTGGTATGGTTTCTCTTCAGGTCAATTGAGTTTTTGTAATGTCAAAAGCTCTCCTCAACTTTTATTATTATTATTTTTTGGTCATTTGATTGTAACTGTAGAAGAGCTTTGGAGGATTAAAGAGCTCCATAACAATTTTTATTTTTATAGGGTGTATTTCAACTCGTTGGAATTCAAATTATATCTAGAATTCACCATTTTTGCTTTTCCAGGCTGGATCCTTCAGAGGAGATGGTTATCTTTCTAAACTTGGACAGCTAGAGTGCTTCTTGAGCCTCGTTCTTTGCCGGATTGAGACACAAGAAATTGAGAGGACAAGTTTTGGGGGAGAAACAGATTCCGATGATGGCATGTGCTGCATCTGTTACGCAAGCAGAGCCGATGCACAGTTCGTTCCGTGTTCCCATACCTCTTGTCATGGCTGCATAAGCCGGCATCTTCTAAATTGTGTTAGATGTTTCTTCTGCAACGCCACAGTCCTGGAGGTCATCAAGGTTGGCGAGAAAACAGCCTAGATTCAGTTCCATTTCATCTTTGGTTCCCGACAATACCCCACTGTCCTGGATTCACCAAGCTGGTTGGCAGCTGATAACCGGTTGCAGTTAAAGCTTGAGCTCTACATTGTCAAGGAAAAAGGAAGAAAAAGTAAAAGAAAAAAGAAGGCATCTAATGGTAAAATTTAATTGAAATTCTGCAATTGCAAGTTTTATGATTATATATCTGTGTATCTCTTTGTCCTGCAAGGTTTATTTTTAACACTAAAGGGGGGTGGAGAAATTGTCACGGGTTGGGGGTTTGAAGACTAAGAGTTTTTGTAGGGGAAGTTGAGGGCATTGTTCTGTAAATATGAGATGTAAATGGCGAAGGCAAATATCTTTCATTTTCTCTTTCTCAGACTGCAAATACGATTTTAGTCTCTTAATTGTAATGTATGAACAGAAATTGTTATAGAAAGTTGGAAATTTAGCAGGAAAACTCATAATTAAAATAAAAAAAATTAGAAAAGTTTAACGTTATAATTAATAACGTTAACCCGTTTGCTGCATTTTCGGAACTTCAATTCTGAGCCCACCAAGAAATGGCCGAAGCCCTTATATCAGGCCTAAAGCTGTGGTCTTGGTCCCCAAAGCCCATACGAACAGTCCAATCCAGTCGAAATTTTAGACCGCGAAGTAAGAGTAAAAAACGGCACAAGACCCCTTGTCGTTGGGTATCCCTGCTCGCTGTTTGGACGGAGGTAAAAATGCCCGGTGCAGCGAAGTTGCACGTATCGAAGCCCGCAATTAATTCCAATTACAGCAAGTTTGACTTCTCCGGACGCGGTGGCTGCTCGCCTCTCCGTTCGCCGTACGGTTTAAGACTACCTCTACGATTTCGATGGTCAGTACCGCGGTCCGTACAATCAGAATATGCGTCGTCATCGGAGCCGTCGGTTTCATCTCGTTACACGTTGTCCGTCGGATCATCCTCCTCCTCTTCCCTCCGGCTGTCGAACTGGAATCTCACTCACCGCCACATCCTCATGCTCAATGTCATTGCTTGCGCGGTGATTAATGATTATCTCACTCATTTCAATATCTCGCTTGGAAATTAGAATTCAAATTAAAATTAGTTCAGTGTATTATCGTCAAACAACTTGAATTTTGTTTGGTGATTCTTTAAATATCTCTAATTTTGCTTCAAAAAGGAATAGAAAATAAAAATTAATTCTTTAGATTGTCGTAAAACAGCTTGACTGTTTGATAACATATCACATGATGAATTTTTACGGATTCCTGATTCTTTGCAGGCAGCGGTTTCAGCAACCTGGCTTTTTTTCTCTGCCATCCCAACTCTTCTGGTGTGTAATTTTCTCCATTTTCGGAATAATATTAGGATTTTTTGCCTTTTTTATTGTTTGATATATTTAGTTCTTCTTCGTCCAATCTAGTCCTTCAAAAGGGCGGCGGAGTCACTAGAGAAGTTGATGGATGTGACAAGGGAGGAGCTTCCTGAGACGATGGCTGCTGTTCGATTAACAGGCATGGAGATTAGTGACTTAACAATGGAGCTTAGTGATTTGGGGTTAGAATCGTAAACTTATGTACTCGTATGCAAATCATTTTCAACCTGATTTGAAAATTGACCCATTATGTTTTTTTTTCGTTCAGCCAGGATATAACCCAAGGTGTAAGGAGCTCCACCAGAGCCGTTCGCTTAGCTGAGGAGAGATTGCGTCAGTTAACTAACATGACTCCACCAGGTTCATAGCATTTGTAATAAAAACTCTTTGCTGTGAGTTTTGAGATGAATTTGAACGATGAATTTTACTCCTCGTTACTTGATTAGCTTCTGTACAGGCGGTAGCCGGCCAGAAAACTGATGCCGGAGGACCTGTGGTGGCTAGAAATGCAAGAAGCATGAGGGAAGGAATTGTGAAGGGTCGGGCAATCTTGCAAATGTTTTTCACCCTCACCCAATTTTCAAGGACTGTGCTTAACTACTTTGCTAATCGTGCTAAGAAGTAGATTTGTACATACTAGCATTATGGTTGGGAATATCCAACTTCTCTTTTTTAGAGATATCACATTTTGTTTTGGTTTTTAGACTATGAGATGCGAGGGACTTGCTAGGTCATGGTGATGGGGATGAGTTCTTTGCTTTTGGAATTTTTCTTATTGTTTGTAGTTAATTTGCTGTTGTTGTCCAGGTATGTAATCAGAAATTTGCATTAGGCTATGCTTACTTCTGTTTTTAATCAACTATCATTTTCAGTTTGACAAATCTCTTACTTATTTTATTGGAGTTCTTGAAGTTTTGGATACGTTAAATTTCTAAATATTATGAGACTTTTTAGCTGTATTATAGTGCTTTTGTTTATCTAGCACTATCTCTTATGATTATATGGATTCAGAAGGCAATATTTAGGATTGAAAGTAGATACACAGATTAAGCATCTCTGAATCATGCAGTGTTACGGAAACAAAAAGTAATTAGAACTTGGACCTTAAAAGGAAATACTAATGTAGAATTCTCTTTTCTTTTGATCTGTTCTCCCTTTTCTCATTTTGTAGTAATGCTTTTTTGAATTGATGCTCATACTAAATGACTTTGTTGGCATCAAGGAACAAGAAGAGTGTTAGTTCCAAGGTTTTTCTTAAATCCTCAATTTCGTATCCACTCTTATTTTTATTCAGTGCTCAAGTAGAGAAGGAAGGTTAGTATTAAAAACAAAATAGACGTCATGGGGAAATGTTGTTTGCTGAAAATGGTGGTGTAGATGAGAATGAAGATCAGTAATGACAATTAATTTCTGTAATGGATTTCGACAATAAAGACAAGACAGTGCATTAGCTAAGAAAAACATGGATTGCGAGGTTCCTGATATGTCAAGCAAGGATGCTGCTACTGTATGTATTTGGTGACATATCAGGTAACGTTGTTGGAGAAAGCTATTAGTTATAGCTTTTTCAATGATAACCAAGATTGTAGAAAGTGTTGGAAAGTGGGAGAGGATGGAAGTGATATTTGAAGATTTCCTAGACAACACCTTTTCTTTTGTAGGAAAGGGGCATATGATAGTGAATTTGCTTTAAATATTTTACCTGCTGATGTTCAAGATAGATTAGTTAACTGTTACCTTCAGATTTCTGTGTACCAAAGAAAGAGGGAATTCTTAGAAATTACTGGGGACCATGTTTTAGCTTAAGAAGATTGGAAGAAAAATAAAATATTGCACATTGCAACTTTGGTTATTTTTGTTGGTGTTCAAAGAGGGGGAGGGAGGGAGGTTTGCGCTGTTATTAGTTAGCTATGTAAACACAGGTAGTTAGGTTTGCTTGAAGGAAATACGACTCAAGCTTAAAGTATGTTTGAGGATTGTGGTGTTGTGATTTTGAAAGTTGTAAGATGAAAGTATTAGATGTTGTGTCAAGTATAAGTGAGACAACCAAACATTGTAACTTATATGTTTTCAAAGTTAAGTGAAAATACAATGGTTTCAAACATAACTCTAAGGGTATGTCTATCACGGTTTACTTTTGATGTGATTTCAAAACATAAGAAGGGATTGGCATGTCGGCTTATTGTTTTATAATTAATATCAATTATTTGGTTTCATACTTGCCCTTAAAAGGTATCAAACCGGTTAGACTAAAATTAGGCTCGATAGACTCATAACTCATGAGTCCAAAGTTTATTTGAATTATGGTAGACTGATTCGTTTAACATCTCTATTTATATTTTATAATTAATAATTTTATTTCATAAATTATAATACATCAATACTAAACAAAGCTTTATTATTTTTGAAGTATAATGGTCAAAGCTTTATTATTTTTGAAGTACAATGGTCAAAGTGTTTAATAACTCTCTCTCTCTCTCTCTCTCTCTCTCTCTTGATAACTAATATTTTTTACTCACTCCCTATGTTTACATTTGTTAGTCATTTTATTTCACCAAGTCACAGCACAATTATATTAATTTGGAGTCTTAGTATTTTTAAAATATAACAATTGAATTCTTTGATAAATTATATAAATATATCACTCATAAATGTATTTATACATAAAATAATATAAGATATTTCGAATTTGTATTTTAAATAATATGATATATATTTATTAAGTCATTAAGTGGGTGGTAAAATAGTGTTAATAGATAACATTAGGAAAAAAAATTAATTTCCAAATTTAAGATACCTAACATTTTTTTATATATATATGACTATTGTTTTACTCATCGACCGTGATTATCTCATAATTTGAATTCATTTAAAAAAAGAAATATTATGTACATTATTATTTTTTATGTTATTTGTCTCGCGTTCATGTGCGCGCGCGCGTGTATATATATATATATATATGTGTGTGTGTATAATTTTATTTATTTATTATTTTAATAAATTTAAAAGAGATATTTATAAATTACCCAATTTTTACAGGGTAAATGTCTCTCTCCGTCGAGTTGGACAGACAAATTGATTGAAAGGAGCAAGAACTTTTTATTTGTTGAGCAGAGACAGGAAGATAAGGAAGAATTATAATTCTTGGAAATAATAAAACGACAAGCAGCTACTTAACAAATTACATCACGACAATTTTTTTTTTTTTTTTTACACCTCCCCACCGCCACCCCACAACTCGCCACCTTCTCTTCTTCATTCCTTTCACATAACGCATGTTTGATATTCCATTTTCTAAATTGTGTTACTAGAATAAGACTAGAGTTTTCAATTTATATATTAAATTTAATGTTTATTATTTTAAATTTTATGTTGATAATTGTAATTATACAACTAATTTTATCGTAATAAGATCGAAATAAAATATTAAAAGATTTATTTAAAATAGAAATTTTAATTTATATTTGTAGATGTCTAAAATGATGGGTCATATCCTACAAGAAGAGAAGGACACTTAGTACTAAGAATAAGAAGGCAAATTCAATGAAAGTTATAAGCAAAATTTGACCCACCTATTATTATTCCCTTTAAATTCCCAAATTAATTAATTAATTAATTAATTATAAGCAAATTTAAGGGGAAAATAAAAAAGAATGGTTCATGGTTAATTATTGTAAATATGAGATGAATTGTAAACTCTTAGATGGGTAAGAGACTTAATTCCTATATCATGTATTGGCATACGATAAAATGATCATGCATATTTAATATTTAAATAAAAATTAAAATTTTCATTGTTTCTTATACAAATAAAGTTAATTTTTACACCCTATTATTTAAAAAGTAATTTCATATTTTTTTATAATATTAAAAAATAAAAATAAATAAATCCAGGAAAATAAATCTATAGAATTTTCCTTAATATATTAGTAATCAAGGTTTTGCATGAAATCTGAAAATGAACATTATATTTAATGAATTGTTCAGATCAATCGATGGTTCTTCATCATAGTGAAAATTAACACACTGATAAAAGTCCAGTACACAGATTACTAGGAACCAAAACAAAGAACTTACAAATATAAATGAATATTACAGTCTCAGTTAATATGGCCTCCTCTTCCAGAGCTTACCGGTGGCTTTGGTGGTCGCCTTCTTGTAACTTTTATTGCCCTTGTCGTTGTTGATTCCATGTCAAGTTCTTCTTCCTGCATAAAAAGAAATGTCAAAAACGTGTGTGTTTGGTATGAGAGAAAAAGAGAAGGATAAGGAGAGAAAATATTTACAGTTGTTTTCATTTCTGTTTCTCTCCCAGAAGCAGAAATGCTTGTTTCAGCTTCTGCTTGTTGTTGATGATGATGAAGATGATGATCTGCTTCTTCCTTTCCCAAGCACTTGCACAAAGCTTTGATTAGTTGTTTAAAGAAATAACATGGACGGTAGCACAAATAACCAGATGTTCCTCCTCCTCCTCTTCTTTTCTCTTCTTCTTCTGCTGCTGAACTTTCCATTTTCCTTTTTTTCCTCTACTGCTTTCTACTTCTGCTTCTGTTTCTTGCTTCTTGCTTTCTGCTTCTGCTTCTGCTTTTCTTGTGCTGTGTTTGGTGGTGGTGTTATGTTATTTCACTTGTAAATCACCTGCCACTTTGTATTTCGAGTGGTTCAAGAGAGACACCTGCCACTTTTTATTTAATTTATTTCTTTTTTAGGGTTTCTAATTAATTTTTTTGAAGCCATACTTAATGTGGGTTTAAACTTTCTCAGAGAAACCTGCCATGTTTCTTCATTGAAGATCTCACATCTTTGCCTACCTTTAATGACATAAATGCATCCATCCCCTTCTTGTTGTCTTGTTTTTTTTTTCTTATTATTACCCCTTAAAAGATCTTTTCCTTGGCTTCAATTCAGTACTATTATGCAAATTATTAATAAATAAAATTATTAGCAATTAAAAAATAATTAAACTCTATAAATAAATGATAAATGTTAGCCATAAAATAAAAATGTGTTTATCAACTTTTTATTTTTGTGTTTAATTAGAAATACAATAAAAGCGCGTGAATCTTAATTTTTATATTATTTTTATTTAAAAAATTAATTTACATATAACTTGTTAATAATAATATTACGGATCTACTATATTTTGTCAATTTAAAAATTTATAAGTTTTGAAGTTGAGAGCGAGATTTGGATAAAAAAAATTAATATTTATTATTTAATTTTTTAATATGCTATTGTTTAGCTATCTTTCAATAATTGTTGTGGCTATAAAATTATAGCACCTCAATTTTTAGTATATTTAAAATTCAATAACACTTGTATTAACACAAAACTAATAATAATTATGGCATTAACTCATGTAATATAATTTAAAATATAGAGACACGATAATTATCAATTAATTGCTTGATCATGTATACCAACTAATTCTAATACATTTATAATTTTATAGAGAGTGTTTTATTAGGTGACATGATTCCCATGATTGTTGATTTAAGAATGCTCTCATCAAATCAAATTTTCATAAATTTTTTAAATTTCAATGTGGGTTTCTTATAAACTTCAATGGTTATTCTTGTCCTACTTTTGTTTTTAAATTTTTTTTTATATTAATGATAATAATTGATCCTACTAGTAGTACTTAAACACTATTATCAGCTTAAGCTTTAAAGTCAAACGCCAACCTTTAACATGTAATTAGAATCAAAATCTTCTAATAATCAAACTCTTCTAAACAGAAGAGGAACAAAGATGAAGAGATTTTTGTTTCCTCTTTTCTTCTTTTTCACTTTTAAATAAAAAGTGGAGACAAATTTACTTGATACAAATACGATCTATCTTTTTCTTTGTTCTGAAATTGAGTTCTCAGAATCCAAGCCTAAACATTTGAGAAATGCAATTCTAGCAAGCCTGAAATAATGGCAGGGATGATAATTCATACTGTTTGCAGCTGCCTCCTTTGCAGAAGTTCTTTCCCTTTCTGCTATTGTATTAATCTCTTCTACTCTTCTTCTACTTGTGCTCGTTGCTATTTCTCCTTTTAGACACTGAGTTTGTCCTCTCTGCATGCATTTTCGATTTCAAAAAAGCATTACAAAATCTCTTCATGCATACACAGTTCAATCTAAATCATGTTCAACAACATCTTTCTTATAGCTAGATAAAGTTCTTTTCTCAAAAGTGTTTCTCTTGTTCAAATTCATTCTCATTCTTCTGTAACTTTTGCCTTTCTCAAAGTGCTTTCTCGAGCTCAAGTCCATTTCCATTCAAACATACAGCAGTCTGTTATTTGAATTCTATAACCTTTCAATATTCTTCCAAAGAAAAGATAGAAACCCTTTAGTATAGAGTTACACACACTGCCATGGTGATGGTCATTTCTACAAGAGTTACACTGGATTAAAGACCTATTTCATATGAATAAACAAATTATATGTAAAAATGTAGAAATTGAGGGACCCAAATGTTATTGACCCACATACATATAAAGAAATAATATAATAAAACGTGAAGACAACATAATACTAGCCACCATGCCCATGCCAGCCGGGATAATCCACACGTGTTGAAAGTTTCAACCAAATTGGACCAAATTGAAAAAAAAATAAATTTGAATACATAATTTGAGAATAATTTGTCCTTGCCAAAAGGGTAATTAGTGAAATTTTAATTAAGTAATTCTTTAAAATAGAATTTATAAGATTATTTTACAACAAAATTAAAATAAAAATAAAAATAAGAAAATTGAGAGTCAAAATTAATAGACAAATATTTGTTTAAAATTAAAATCAGAATAAAATATTTGGTATTATTTTTTAAAAATACAAGTAAAATAGTTTAGACACGTGTCCTCAGAAACAACAATAGTCGTGGGGATAATGCTTTCCAACACCTCACAAGGAAGCTTCATTTTCCTCCAAGTTCAGACCATTCAGGCCGTGTTTGGATAGTTGCTCCTCCTAGAAGCGCTTATCCACGTCATCATTTTGGTTTAAAATTATTATTATTATTATTTAAATATTATTTATTTTATTTGAAATAATTTAAAAATTTCGGCACTAATACAATAAGTATATCTAAAATAAGATTTGGTAACGATATCCAAGAGTAATATTATTTTTCTTTTGTTTCAAGTTTTTCAAATGAAATTTTAAATTTTTTATATATTATTTATTATATATTTTTAATTTTTTAATTATATTTTAAATATTATTTAATATTTATTTTATATATTTTAATTTTTTATTTATTACAAATTTTATAAAAAATATTTTAAATTTCGTGTACATAGAACAAAAAAGGGACAACGCACGGGGAATGATAGTCTAATACATGAATAAAAAATAATTATATTTTTTAATTACATTAATTAATTGCGTCAAACCCTGTATTTTTATTCTAATATTGATTTTTTTATTAAATTAATAGTTTATACATTTAAGTCTAATAGATTTAAAAATATATAAAAAAAAAATTTAGATATTAAATTTTTAAAACACAAAATCACAGTGGACTGCTTAAAAATATTATCAGATATAACATGACCTAATAGAAGTGATGGTTATAATTTATAAAACCCATTGAGATGTGCTTTTGAGAAAAGCACTTTCAAGCGTTTTCTTAGCTCATGAAAAGCACTTCCAAATATCCTTTCAGGTGCATTAACTTAGACGGCAACTAGAAGTTAAAAATAAGAACCAAACAGGCAAACACTGCCACACCCTATGTTCCAAAGAGCCTCATCCCTTGCGTGAAGGCAAAGGTAATTACCCCAAAAGAAATTAAAAAAATGACGACAGAACTCATCAATTATTCAGTCATTCAATTTTTTTTTAAAAAAATAAATTTCTTAAAAAGCTGCTTTCAAACAGAAGCTTAGGCAACCTACACTAAAATCCATGAATAAAATAACAAAATCACGTTGTCCCATCTCATTATCGCAGCGAATTAACAAACGGCAAAACAAATTAATAAATATACAACTTTCTTTCTACATTTTCTCGACAACCAAACAAAAAAAGGCAAGGAAAAAAATCCGTACCTGGGAAGGCTGCACGCGATTTCTAACAGTCGTGTTCTGCTTGAAAACTGGTTTATTCATCTGGGATTCATTGGAAATATTTGAAGAAGAAGGAAAAGCTGAGGAAGTACTGTGATTATTGTTTTCTGCCGAGAGATCAAGAGGCAAAATACTGGAGCAACAGAGAAGAATCATTAAGAGAAGAAGAATAAGAATCTGGATCCATATCAGCCATGGGATTTTGAAGGTTCCCGTGGCGAGTTCTTTACCAAAATCGAGCATAATTTTATAAATTTGAAGGGAGGGCTTGCGGGAAAATTGTTGTTTGGTGACGAGAAAACTTTTGTTACAGAGGAAAATGAAAGAAAACTAGAGAGGTACGACGAGCGTTGAGAAGCAAAGAGAAGCAGGAGAGAGGGGGTTGAAAGTGAAAATGGTCTTTGAAGTTTTGAAGGAGGAGGCTAAGGCGATTCAACTATTAATTACGTTCGTTTAGTTGGTGCAAATCCCACGCGCAACAAACGTGCGCGTGAATAATTCTAATTTCTTGTAATTTTATTTTCTATTTTTTTAATAAAAAATTCAAGTAAGAAAATCTCAACTCTATAAATTGTGAATTTGGTACAAGTTAATGTTACTTAAAATAAACTTTATTATATATCTAATTAATGCTAATTTACACCTATACATTTTTGAAATAATATAATCTAATAAGTAACACTATTAATCATGTGATTATCAATACTATTATATATAATAATATAATAATTAAAAGATCTTACCGATGCTATAACATACAATAATATAATAGTTAGGAGATCATTTATAATCTCACCTATACTATCACATACAATAATAAAGTTAAAGATTTTATTTGAGATTTAATATTTTTTGCTGTATTTTAAAAATAAAGTTAAAAAAGTATTTTATAATGATAATTGTTAGTAAAATTTAATTAATTTTTTATTAATATTTAGCATATTGATTAATCTCATACCATTATAATACTAAATGAAATTTAATTCTTAATTTTGAACAGATATACAAAGTGTGTGCGTGAACAGTTCTAATTTTTTGTAAATTTATTTTCTATTTTTTAATAAAAATTTTAAGTGAAAAAATCTCAATTTTATAAATCGTGAATTTGGTATGAGTTAATGTTGCTTAAAAAACTTTATTTTGTATCTAATTAATGCTAATTTACACCTATGCATTTTTGAAATAATATAATCTAATAAGTAACACTATTAATCTTGTGATTAACGACACTATTATATACAGTAATATAACAATTAAAAGTTCATTTATAATCTTACCGACACTATGATATACAATAATATAATAGTTAGGAGATCATTTATAATCTCGCCTATACTATCACATACAATAATAAAGTTAAGATTTTATTTGAGATTTAATATTTTTTGTTGTACTTTAAAAATAAAGTTAAAAAAGTATTTTGTAATGGTAATTGTTAGTAAAATTTAATTAATTTTTTATTAATATTTAGCATATTGATTGATCTCATACCATTATAATATTAAATGAAATTTAATTCTTAATTTTGAATGGATACACAAAGTGTGTGTATGAGCAATTCGAATTTTTTGTAAATTTATTTTCTATTTTTTAATAAAAATTTTAAGTAAAAAAATCTCAACTTTATAAATCGTGAATTTGGTACGAGTTAATGTTGCTTAAAAAACTTTATTTTATATCTAATAAATGCTAATTTATGTCTATGCATTTTTGAAATAATATAATCTAATAAGTAATATTATTAATCTTATGATCACTGATACTATCATACACAATAATATAATAATTAGGAGTTTATTTATAATCTCACCGATATTATTATATATAATAATAAGGTTAAGATTTTATTTGAGATTTAATATTTTTTTGTTGTAGTTTTAAAATAAAATTAAAAAAGTATTTTGTAATAGTAATTGTCAATGAAATTTAATCAATTTTTTTATTAATATTTAGCATATTCATTAATATTGTACAATTATAATACTAAATGAAATTTAATTCTTAATTTTGAATTTATACACAAAGTATAGTTGTGTTTGATGCAATGGAGCCATTGGTCATTATAATATTATATAATATTTTATGATAATACTGTTTATTATAAAAGAATTGTGTCTTTTAATAGATTAAAATTGTATTAAGTGTAATTGGATATTGTATCTAAAATATATGAAGTAATTCCTTTTTATTAACAATTGTTTACACTTACCCAAGTGCTAGTCACCATCTTTTACATTATATTATGCATTGACACTTTTTAATTCTTTGTGGTTGTAGATTTTATTGTAGTTATATATTATTATAGACAATAAATAGGAATATATTTTAAATATGGCTCATTCATTTTTATAATTCTCACAAATTTTACCATTATGGCCTCGTTTTAAATATATCAAATAAATATTTTACTATACACTATGCCTTTCTATTTTAACTTTAATTTTTATTAGTAACTAAAATCAAAATCAATATCTTTCTCCAATTTGTTAACCATTTAATTTAAAAAAATGACACAAATTTAAAATTAATATTTAGAAATCTTAGTCGATTTGACTGAATGTAAAATTAGTCTATAATTATATTAAAATAGGCTAAATATGATGTTCAAATTATTTGTATTAATAATTCATTTTATTCGCCTAAACATTTGATGATTAAGTGATTAAGGAAGAGAAAATTATAATTATAAATAGGAGATTATAAAATTTAAATTTTAACTTAGAATTAAGTCTAATTTACTCAAATTATATTTTATATTTTTTAATAATATTTTTTTAAAAAAATTATAAGTGTATTAAAAAACATTAAATAGTGTTTTGAAAAATCTAGAATTTTCATAAATATAAAAAATTTTGAAATAAGATTTTATTTTTTATGTATTTTTAGTTTTTTTTGAGATACAATATATCATAAATAGAAAACAATTTTATTATACAGAAAATGAATATTTACACTTACCTCCTCTAAAATTTTAAAAAATTATATATAGGTATAAAATTTTTGAAAACTAACCAAAAAAAACTCTTTAACAGTAAAATAATTTTATTATACACAATATTTATATGCTGACAATAATTAACGACTGGAGCGTGAAAGCCATTTGCTGGGGAAGACGCGTATGAGGTGGTGTTTGAGATCTCACATGGTCCAGCGCATAATGAAGACAAGTCTGCCCGTGCACTGACAGCTCTCTCGCGGAATCTGCCGACGTGGCAATTTAATCTAACGGTCCTCGTTGCGTTCGATTCCATAAGGTCAATTTTTGTATTACATCAAATATCAAGGATTTGCCGTTTCTGTATAAATACGACACAAACGAATGAGTTATGAGTGAAGCGGCCGCAAAATTTAGCCTCACTTGACAGGCACGTGAGCTGGTTCAAGCTAGGCAGTGGGCCCAACAGTTAGGTGGGTCGGTCATTTGGGCCCCATTTTGTGAGTTGAAAATTACCCTGCACGTGGGGTCCACTTGAAAGGCTTACTTGGCGCCATGTGTTCTTAACAAAGAAAGTTCGGAGTTACCTCTTAATTTTAATTTCATTCATTTTATTTTAATTTAAAATAAAATTTAATACATTTTGTAATAATTTTTGTTTTAACAAGATGATAATTGCTACGTATAAAAATTAATTAAATTTTTATTTAAATATTATCCACATATTTTAGATTGAGTTACGTATTTTTTTAATGCAATTATTGTTATATAAAAATATAAAATTATTAAATATTAAAAATAAATATGTTAATAATTAATAATTAGTTAATAAATAAAAGTGGGCATTCAAGTAATACCTTAATTATTATATTTTTAAAATTAAGTTAAAATATAATCACTATAATTGTATGTATAATTGAATAAATTATAATTCAATTATAATTTATTTATTTTTAAAAATTATTTTATCATTAATTTTATGACCTTCTTTTAAAATTATTATTATTATTATTATCCTTTGTAAATTTAAGAATTTATTTCTTCGTATTTTAATTTTCTTTATGATTAAATTTTAAATAAGTTTACCACCAAATACTTAAGAATAGGCATTTGAAAATGACAAAAAATAGTTGTAATTTTATAAAATTGACAAATGTGATAGAAATTGGGGCCTAAACTAATGTCAAAATTTGCATGCTTCCTTTGAGGGAAAGCTTTCTTGAAGTCAAAAGGAATTCCAAGATCAAACCAAGTAGTGGTCCAATTCTTAACTTGAATATCTTAAACAAGGGAGAAATTTAAGCACTTGTGTTCTGCTAGAAGCTTGCAGAAGCACTTTTTAGAAGCTTGAAAGTGCTTCTCGTGTTTGAAAATGTCTGAGTCCAAAGCTGAAGAAATATGGGACTTTCTATGGTTAGTGTGTGCTACATGTATGTCTTCTTACCTTGTTCTTGTAGATAACATTTTGCCAATTTAAGGAACTCTATGTTAACTAATAATTAATGAATGATAATACAATCAAAAGAGGAGTAAATTTTAATTATTATTATGTAAAAGAAAATTTCTTATTTTTCAAAATTTAATAAATTCATATTATTTTAATTTTTTGAATTATATAAAAATTTTATGGTATAAAATAGAGTTAAAAACATTTATTAACCTTAATTATCTTATTGTATATTATTTATCAATAACATTTTATTGATAAACTTCGCTTTCTTTTTTATTATCGAGAATTTTTATATTTACTCTAACTCGAAATTTATCAATACAAGAATACTTTCCTTTTATTATTTCAAGAAGTTATCGACTAATTCTAAAATACATTTAAAATTGAGGTGCTATAATTTTAATTTATAATTATTATAAAATTAAAAATTTTATATCACTAATAAAGATAATAGGTTCAAAAATATATATTAAATGTCAAATAAAAATATATTTTTACGTAATAGTTTAATTGATATAGTTCAAATTTTAAGTAGAAGTAGGACTCTCAAATATATATAAATGATATTAGTTGATTTAAGAGATAAATATATTACATTGATATAAGAGGGTTTGGTTCAAAATTTGGGAGAAATTTAATATTTTTTTATAATTTTTGTTTTAAATGAAAATTTTGCCAACAAAAAAAGCAAAATAAGTTTGTTAGTTAGTTCTCAAATCCATGTCATTTGTTCTATTGTAATGGTCACCAACGTTATAAAAAAGGCTTAATAATGAATAATTTAATTAAATAATTAATAATTAATAATTAAAATTTCAATGGTGAATTAATTTCATGTATTCTTTCAAAATTGCCCCAAAAAAAACCTGACATGCAACTTTAAGGACACAAAAACTGCAGCAATTACGTGGGTTAAAATGCCATTTTAAGAACAAGTCAATTAAAAAAAATAATACTAATAATAAGGAAAATGCTTCGGATCAAATTACAAAACCTTAAAAAAAAAAAAAACCAGAATTATTAAACACATTCCTCCCTTCTCTGCTTCCTCTCTGTGTTTCCCATGCACGCATGTGCCCTAGGAATTTTTGTGTTCGTCGACGTCGATTAATGGGAGAGCCTAAACATAAAGATGGGGCCGTCAAGAAAGATGATTCTTCACCGACGCCAACTTCGTTGACGGCTACCGCACCTCCGGGGCCACGCCAAGCATTATCGCTCGTGCAACCGTCTCAGGCAGAGAACAAACCAAAGTTTTTTCGTGTGTAAAATATCCGCTGCTTCCAGAAACTTGTCGGACAATAAAAACACCTCCAGCAGTGGTCGAAAGATCACTGGAACGTTGTTCGGGTGTCGAAAAGGTAGGGTAAGCCTTTCCATTCAAGAAACCCCTAGATGTGTTCCTACGTTAGTTGTGGAGCTTGCCATGCAAACAAATGTGTTGCCGAAGGAAATGGGCTGAGGAATGGTAAGAATTGCCCTAGAATGTGAAAAAGGCTTGAAAAAGATAGAATCAAGCTATTAAGAGAGCCTTTGTGGAGTATGTACTGCAATGGGAAGAAAACCGGCTGTGGGTTAAAAGAGAGACCACGGACGAGGATTTGCGTTTCATGGAGCTTCTCAAACCGGTGTCGATGGGCGACGGGGTGCTGCCGGGAAGCTCTGACGCTGAAGGCCCCGTGGTGAGTTGGCCTACATACGGGCCAATTTCGAACGTATCTTGGGCGCAAAAGATTCTGAAACACTATACATGTTGAGTCCAGAAGGGAACAAGGGGCCTGCACTCCCGTATATTTTTCGTGCGAATCAATGATCAAACGGCTAATGAAATAACACGTGGCAATCACGGACGTCGTGGATAGTAATTTGCACATGTCGGTAAGAAACAGTGTATTAAAATTATAAAGCTATTGGATCAGTGTACTGAAGAGAAGAAATGATCGAACGGTTATTAAACTAACACATGGCAAGCTGCTTGGTCTTTTGTGCAATTAGTTGTGCGCTTATAATCTGAAGAATTTTGTTAACTACATATTTAGATAAATAATTAAATTATAAATCAATTAAACATTGAATTAAGGCCTTTAAATCAATTAAAAGACTACCATTTTTTTTTAATAATTGAGTAATTTAATACTTCAAACACAATGAGTTCTATCTTGTTTCCGTTAAAATATATTTTTTCCATTAAAATAATAAGTAGGAACGAAATTATTGCATTGTCATACTGAAAGCACATGGGCGTCCTTGCTTTTCCATGACGCTTGAAATTTTGTTATTTTCAAAAACTATAATCGTAGATTTCAAGATTTCAGTTGCAGAGAAGCTCATAAAATTCATCAATGGAGAAACTTGTTCAAGATCTGAAGGAAAAATTTCTCCATTTCATTGAAGCTTGCAAAGGTTGCAGAAACAGAACTACTTCTCAAGGTAAGTGAAACAAAATAAAATCCCAGATTTGTTTCACCCTTTTGGTTCCTGTTGTTGCATAAGTTCATTTGAGATCTTTCGTTTTTGTTTTTGGTTTCCTGTTTTCTGTTTTTGAAGATGGAAATAAATACGAGGAAGAAACCAGGAGGGAATCTGTAGAGGTGAGTTGTTCTGGTTTATAAGTGGAATCCTTAATATTAACTTATTTTTCTCAAATATTTTTTGGTTAATTTCTCATGTTTTCTTCTTTCTTTTTTTTTTTTTTTCTATTTCAAACTTATGAATTAAACATTTTAAGATTTTAACTTGATTTAAAAAAAAACTAAAATCTAAACTATACTACGAATTATTAAAAATTAATCTGTAATTCTTAATTTTATATTAAAAAATAATATTAAATTATTGTAATTATTAACGAGATAATAATAATTAAATTTTTAAAGTTTATTAATTTTTTATAAATAATTTTATAATTTATTTATTTGTAATAAATTATTTTTGATTCCGACAAAATTATTTTTAGTATAACATTGAATATTGACAATCACAATGGAGTATTATTACCCATGTAAGCGATATCTTATATTTTTAAAACAATTAAAAAATAAATAATATTATTATATTAATTTATATAAATTAAAGTTGCATAAAAATTTTTATTTTTAATATTGTTTATTATAGTATTATAGTTTTAATACAAAAGGGTAATTCAGTCATTTACTTAGAAACGTGAAACTTATTTATTATAAATAGATAAATATATATTTTTACTTACCAAAATGTAAAAAATTTGATAAATTTTTTAAAAAATAATAATAATAAATATGTGGAGGGTGTTTTGCAGACACAAGAAAGAGGCATAACGTTGAATGGTGCACGGGGCCCAAAGCGGCCAGGTCAGCCCAGAGGCCCTCCGGCCCAGACCAGTTGAATATCACAATTCCATCATCTCGCTCGAGGGTCCTTTTTTTTATTATATTATTTTCAATTTTCTTTAAGCTGCATTTTTGAAACTTAGACGACGGCGTTTTATATTCACAAGGGAATGCTTATCTGGCTGGATTATCGCTACATGCCTATCTTTCATTCGTATGCCAAATCGTTATGTTTTTTATTTTTATTTGTCGATTTTTGTTAATTTACATCTCTTTATATTTATAATAAAAGTTATTTTACATAAATTTTTAACCACTAAAATGTGTGAATTTAATAATTGCTTTATATGCTTAAAATATTTTAATATAATTTAATGCATAATGAATACTATTTTATAACAAATTGAGTAAATAATGCAGTAATATGTTACAAATGTAATATTTTAACTTTATTTACGAGCTATAAGATAAATATTTGTTTAACCATCATACTCGTATATAAATACGATGATAATTTGAATTATTGTATTATATTTATATTAAATTATATTTATATTATATTAAATAAAAATTAATTTGAATTTGATTTATTTAATGATTATGTTAAAAATTAAAAATTTTAATAAAATATTATTAATAAATAATTAAACAGATTATAATCGTATTATTCGTTTAATATATATATATATATATATATTTTTGAATTATTAATTTTTTTAATTGTTAAATAATTTTTTTATATTAAATAAATTTATTAATTTAATTATTTTAATATGAACCGTGAACTTTACATCAACACAATTATTTGTTTACCAAAACGATCATTGAAACTCATGATAATTATTGAAAATAAAATAAAATAATAATGATTATCTTATCCTACATGAAATAAAGCGACCCGATTAACAGACACGTGATTGCTTGCTGCCCGTTGTTCTAAAGCATCACACTGCCATTTCTCACTCTCTCTGCAACTGTCAACTTTCCGATTTTGAACGTCTCAGTCTGAGTTTCTTTATGTAAATACCATGGCCTTCGCCGCCTCTCTTTCCGTCACTCTCTGCTCCTCCTCCTCCTCCTCCTCCTCCTCCTCCTCTCTCTCTCCAAATCCTTCCCCATTTCTAGCTGCCAATACCGCCACACTCTTCTCATCCTCCCTTCGTTTTACCGCCAAAACGAGCGGTTCAGTTCTTTGTTCTCTCCCCAAAAACGCTACCGTTTCAAGTGTTGTTTCCGTCGGCGACGACTTGCCTGCTGACTACGAGGATTGGTTGCCTAAGAGAGATCCGACGTATCGGAGGAGAGCTGGCGTTTTACTCCATCCGACGTCGTTTCGTGGCCCTTACGGTATTGGAGATCTCGGTGACGAGGCGTTGAGATTCCTTGATTGGCTTCATGACGCCGGTTGCTCCGTCTGGCAGGTCAGTTTTCTAAAACTGTCGTTTTCGGTTGAATTATTGTTGGAAACTTTCTAATGGATATGCTGTATGATAATAATTAGGAGTTTGATGTTCTGTATTTCTATCTTTGTGTTGCACGCTATTAGTTGGATGTCATCGTCATGTTATCTTTTATATCGATAGCAGGATGAATTTGCATTATAAAAGATTTCCTTGTTTTTAAATTTGCTTTTTGAAATTTGAATATAAATTTAAAATTTTATTTAGTAAGAAAGGATCTCTGATTGGTGAATTGATGTGCAGGTTCTACCTCTTGTTCCGCCGGGAAGGAAGGCCAGTGAAGAGGGATCACCGTATTCCGGAGAGGTGATTATTCTTTTTGATTAAATCAAAATCTGCTAAATTTGAACTTGCTTTTAATATGGATAAGAAAACAGAAGTGAAAGGCTCAATTAATCAAATGCATGATGCTTGGCCACGGGATGGTTTAGCCCTGTTTTCTTATGAATCTAATCAAATTCCTATATATCATTGTTCAACCATTTATCATAATGTTCAATCAATAGTTGGAATGCTGCTTTCTTCAAGTTTTTCATCTGGTTTAAAAGGCAATTGAAGTGAAGCAGTTTGTGATAGAATAAGCTTGTTAGTATGTGGAACTCATTATTATTATTATTATTATCATCATCTCCATCATCATCATCATCATCATCATTTATTTGTCTTTGTGAGTACTTTGGAAAGTGCAAAAATGACAGAACGTACAAGCAAAGATTCCTGAGAATTCTATGCAAAGAAAATGATACAACTCGTGATGGGGAATCCTTCCATTTTTTGTGGTTCATTAGGGGTATATTGAATTGTTACAAAAGGTTGATGGATATTTTAAATGCAGCATAAAATTTTTGACTTATTTTGTCTTCCAATTCTTTATGAAATGTGAGGAAATTAATTATTCTTGATCAGGAACTTGAAACAGTTGGGCAGCAATTTGTTCATATAGGAAGCAAATGAATAACTGTAATTGACTAGTTGAGTTTATTCTGGGTCATTAGATTTCATGTTTATCTTCTATATGTTAGTGAAGGTAACTGTCACTAATGAATGCTTTCAGGATGCAAATTGTGGTAATACACTCTTGATTTCTCTTGAAGAGCTTGTTAAGGATGGTTTATTAGCAAAAGATGAACTTCCAAAACCACTGTGAGGAATCTGAAATTTGATTTTTGGATGATATTAAGTGCATTTATGCACTCCTTGTTCTGTGTTGTCTTATTACTATTGTGTCATTTGTGCAGTGATGCTGAGCGTGTGAACTTCTCAGCTGTTGCTGGCTTGAAGGATCCTTTGATAGCTAAGGTAAACTGTTAGGAGAGGCTTTTCTTTTCACATTACTTCTTATTTTTGTTTCATCTGTTAAGTTTATTGCATTTTCACAAAGCTAAGAAAAAAGTTGACTTGCTACTGATGCATTGATTATAATTTGTCTATTATCTATTTGAATTCCTTCCTTACAGTTCTCTCATAACTTAAAAGCTAACTGTTTGGACTCTAATGATTTTACAGAATGACCTTTCACTCTATCAAGCTTTCAAGTAATCATTAGAGCATGTCACTATCATGTCATTCACCCACTACCCTGTCTCAAAACTGCTAGCACAATCACTTACCTCTGTTGTCTTGCAATTGCACTGCCACATCAATTGTCATTGCAAACTCTGCTTCTCCGTCAATATTAATTACATGTTACTGCAACCTATTTGCCTGTTATCAAGTAGTTATAAACTTTGAACAAAGAAATCTGTCGTGCGATCACTACATCAAGGTTAAATTAATCAAATATGTATTTTATTTGTTCAACTTTGCTCCTGTAGGACTACAAAATTGAATTTAGACAGGTGCTAGACATAAGGTTCTAAAAAGAAATAGGATGGCCAATAATTATGTTGGAAAAGAAATTTTACTTGAACTAATACTTATAGTGGACAAGCATACTTTTGTTATGAGTGTCTTTTGTTGTTTCATTGATTTCATTTGCTAGACAGAACAGAATCAGGGTACGACAGTTAAGAATATGTATACAACCTGGAAATTGACATTTTTAGTGAGTCAGGGATTATTTGGAGGCTGCTACATATCTTTGATAGTGTTTTTTCTAAAAAGTATAGTGTTTGCTCTCCTTGGATTATTTGGAGATTTCACTGGCCTTTCCCTCTGAGAAAACAGATGGAGGAAAAAAAAAATGTTGAAGAAAGGAAAACAATATCTGCCAAGGCCCCATGAGTCTTAGATTTGTCTTGCTGCATAGCAGTTTTGTAAATAAGTTTTCGGTCTCTATTTCAACACCCAAATTTATCTTATGCTACTCTTTTTGTTAGGCGGCAAAAAGGCTCATCCAGAGTGATGGTGAACTCAAAAGTCAGCTTGATGATTTCCGCAGAGACCCCAATATATCAAGTGAGAAATTTCGTGTATTTAGTTTTCTTCTCCTTGTTTATTTCCTTTGTTAGGGTGGGAGGACTTTTTTTATCAATTCATGTATTGTACTTTTATTCTTGAAGACCCCAAATTCATATTCCTTTCATATGTTAGAAAGTTAGAATTATCTTTGCATAATAGTTGTGTGAATCTCACTCACTGGAAGCTTTAAAGTTTTGTTTTTTTTCACTTTTGTAGGCTGGCTTGAGGACGCAGCTTATTTTGCTGCTATAGATGATAGTCTGAATGCATTCAGTTGGTACTTTTGGACTGATCCCTTAAAGAATCGCTATCTTGCTGCCCTGGAAGAAATTTACCAAAGTAAAAAGGATTTCGTAAGAACTGAATTTCTCTTGTCTCATTGTTAAGGTTTTTGTAAGAACTGGCTTACTCTTTTTTCATTTTTATAGGCTTGTAGTTTCTCACATTTTCTATTTGATGCAAATAGTCCTAATGATTTTACTCTTGCTTTCATTTTTTGCAGATTGATCTATTCATTGCCCAACAATTCTTATTCCAAAGGCAATGGCAAAAAGTTCACAGCTATGCACAAATGAGGGGCATTAGTATAATGGGAGACATGCCTATCTACGTAGGTTATCATAGTGCTGATGTTTGGGCAAACAAAAAGCATTTTATGCTGGTGAGTAGTTTTTCAACATATTTTGGGAAACGTTGATTATCTAACCCTGCTTAGAAATTGTTCAGTTGTTGGTGCTAGTTACTAACCTTAATAGTCATGGGGCAGAATCGGAGTGGTTTTCCTCTTCAAGTTGGTGGTGTCCCTCCTGATGCCTTTAGTGAAACTGGTCAGCTATGGAACTGGTTTGTACTTATTTCTTTTGCTATCCGGCAAACACAAGATTAAAATAATGTTTCATAAATCTCTTTAATTTTGTTTTCACTACAAAAATTATCTTTTCATTTGTTCAATATCCTGAAAGAAATTGTGTTCGTATAGATAAGGATGTAACTCTGAAAGTGCTTAACTTTTTTCTATCTCAGGCAGAATTGTAACCAGGTGTACATGATGATATTTTTGCGTTCCATCTATCCTGCATTTCATTTCTATTTCCCATCTTTTTGGATTTTTGTTCAATGCTTTGTGCCTTCCCATCAAGCATTGAAGTGAATGCTTAGGAAAATTAAGTGGATAAGTGATGACAGAAGTGATTGGATATAGTCAGATTGTAATACATTTATGCAGGACATGAGATGAGAATCATGTTTGGTACTTGGATAATGTTAACTATACCATGTTATGTCTAAAATCCGATCGTAATTTGTTCTGATTTCCAGCTGACTGATTAATTTCACTATTTGATTTAAAAGCCCTCTGTATGATTGGAAAGCCATGGAGCAAGATGGTTTTGCATGGTGGATTCGCCGCCTTCAACGTGCACAGGATTTATATGATGAATTCAGGATTGATCATTTTAGAGGATTTGCTGGCTTTTGGGCTGTACCATCTGGTAAGATGATATTCATTTAGACAGAAAACCTGATGCTTGCTTCATATGTATGTTGCACTGATATAATAAATTATTGTGCAGAGGCAAAGATTGCAATGGTTGGACGGTGGAAGGTTAGTTTTATAGATATAGACATAAAATCGCTTTATAACTTTCTTGAATTATCACATATTATTTTGATGACAGTAGGTGGGACCTGGAAAATCCTTGTTTGATGCCATCTCCAGAGCTATTGGAGATCTCAATATAATAGCAGAAGATTTGGTATGTTATAGGATCCAAACAATTCAGTTCTTCATTTACTTTTCCTTTTTGTCTTCCTATAGAATGTTTGGCCATGGTTGAATCATCTTACTTGCTAACAGTTACTAATCCCCGAGGTCGTGGAAAACAAGGCTGATAGAAATTTTATGGTCCTTCCCATGTTGATTTGAATGAATTGTCATCTGTCCATCATTAAATTTCCACACTTTTTTTTTTTGGGTTGGGTTTGGGATTTTAGATCTGTTAGTGATATTTGAGGAATGTAAGAATCGTTTTACTGTTCACATGGTTTCAGAGCGGTAAAATTAAAATTGGAGCAAAACTATGAAAATGTAGATAAAAGCTCGCCACATGCACGGCTGATTCAATAATTGGATCGGCTGAATGACTAGGCAAATCCAGCTGCTAGTTCTGGTCTAGACATACAACATCTGGTTTTAAGTGCTTTATATTATCAGGTTAAGTTAATATCTTCTTCATGGATGATGTAGATAATCATGAGAATAGATTCGCTGTTGTTGGTCACTATCAGTGTTAAATTAATATTTCCTCAATGGATAATTAGAGATAATCTTCTTGCACATAGATTCTAGATACGCTGCTGTTAGTCATCATCAGTAATTGTCATGATTACAGGAAAGCATTGGTCAAGAAATCTTGTTCACATATTCATTGATTGCTTCTGCTGATAAGTTCTCCGCTCTTTTATCGTCATGTGCCAGGGAGTTATCACTGAGGATGTTGTTCAGCTCAGGAAGTCTATTGGGGCACCTGGAATGGCTGTTCTCCAGTTTGGTAAGAACTAGTTGTTAATTTAAGTGTGCTACTGGCATGTCAAATTATTGTCTTCAAGTGATAATTTGAAGTATGCTTGGTCCTTATTCCTGTTCTACATTTTCTTGATACAGCCTTTGGAAGTGATGCGGATAACCCTCATTTGCCTCACAATCATGAGCGCAATCAAGTTGTGTACACTGGAACTCATGATAATGATACGGTAAAGGTCCTTTATTTCATGGCCATGATCTTTCTAGATTTTCTTGTCTTTCCAAAAAATAAGGGGTATTTTGCACATGATTTGGAGCATCTTTTCACAATCTTGAGCAGAATCAAGTTGTGTACACTGGTATTAACAAAAATGACACAATAAAGATCCATAATTCCACTGACATGTTTTATTCCTCTGGTTTTCTCATACATTGAAGAATAATCTAGTCTTCGACAGTTATTGTGATCTTTATTTGATTTGACCTAAAATAATATCTTTCAGATTATTAAACATGGCCAACTGATAGTTATCTTGTTATCATAGATCCGAGGCTGGTGGGATACCTTAAAGCATGAAGAGAAGTCCAATGTGAGTATTTTCCTTTACTTAATCTTTTATATCTCGGGTACATTTAAACGAGGCTTATGCTCTGCAATATTTGACAATGTAACAGGTACTGAAGTATCTGTCTATTACTGAAGAAGACGATATCTCTTGGGCACTCATCCAAGCTGCTGTGTCTTCAGTGGCCCGAACTGCAGTAATTCCTATGCAAGATATCCTCGGGCTTGGGGGTTCTGCACGGATGAATATTCCTGCGACTCAGGTAAAACATATGCATAGGCGTAAAATCTGTCCAGAATCAATGACAATTAGGGCTTGGGGAACAATGCAGTTGGAAATTTCATAATCCAATTGGAATCTGGGCATTGATAGGCTGTTTTAGTTTAGCCCTGTGTGACCTCGATGGATAATACAAGTCTATATGTGGCATAACTTATTTTCTTATTTTTCTCATAGTTCGGAAATTGGGGTTGGAGGATTCCTAGTTCAACAAGTTTTGATTGCCTGGAGACAGAGGCGATGAAACTGAGAGATCTGCTTTCAAGGTATGGGCGCCTTTAATAGTGCCTGAGATTTTTCAATATCCAAATAAGAAATATTATATGAGACTTAAGTTATTATATATAGCCCACGTCACTTGTATGAATAATCAACTTGTTTGACATGAGTAGAGATTTTACAATGAAATAAAGTTCGTTCTTGTTTATCAATTCCAGTAATACTGCTTTTGTTACTTGAACCATTTGGCTTTTAATATTCAGTGGAAGGGGCATAAAGCTAATGCCAATGGCATATGATCTGTTAGATTTGCAGACTTACCGATGTTTAGTGATTTTCTCAATTATTTAGATGACATTTCATTCCATTGAAGGGCAAAAAAGAAAAAATTACCATGTTACCCTAAGCTAACCTTCAGGGAATTGGATATGTCAGTATCATTATTTTCCCGAGGATCCAAAAACTACTACTTTGCTCTTGTCAATTCATGAAAGGCACAATCACTTTTGCTGCAAGTGTATACATGATCAATACTAGATGTAGACTTCCAACAATCATTTTTACGATTGCCACTCTTCCTGATCATTGTCTTATAATATTAATTCAACAGAAATAAGACAGCCTTATAATTTAAGTTCTCCTTTTCGACAAAAACCAAAAAAAAGAATTTATTCGAAAACTTGGAAAAAAAAAACGAAATAAGGAACCATGCCGCATTCTAGATTTGCTTCAATGCACTTTACTACAGTTGCCTTCTTTGACGTTGTTGCCATTAGAGCTTCATGAATCACCTTTGTTAGTTTTTAGTAGTGACGCAGCAAACAAAACCTGCATAAAATATTCCTCGCATCGGCATTCTATTGTAGGCTTGCATCAAATTTGTTGGAACAATGGGTTTCTATACTACACCATCTGATGTCAAGCTGTCCACTGTACAACAATTTTTCCAGCCTTTCATTAATAAGATTGACATTCTCGACATCAAATTTGAATTGCTCTAATTTATGTTACTTTTCAAGTAATTGCAACCCCGTCACGTAAGCAAATATGAAATACAGAAAGACAAAAACACTTGTATTTTGTTTGAATTAAGTAGGTTCGTGTACATAATATGACGTGCTCTTGAGGCGAAGCTAGGAAATTAAGCCTAATAAACCCATGCAATAATTGATAAATGCTCCCGATTGAAAGCATTGACAAAATTGGCAACATTGTTTAGGATTCTCATCCACGAGATATAGCAGAAACAATGCTTGGAAGATGAAATCTGAGAGAAACGATGAAATGCATCATTTCTGAAACTTGGGATGGCAAGGTTCTCGGCGTTTTTTATTCCGAGAGACAGTCAGCTCCCGGAGAGACGTCTGGTACAAATAATTTGGTGTCAGATTAACATATAAAATTGTAACTGAAAGATTCGAAAGCAACGAAACAAGTATAAATAATTTCATGTACATGTTACCCAGAGGAACGTGTAGATGTGGTCAATGCTTCAGCTGTGCTCTATGACAGAACTTCACACACTTTTAATGGAGATTGACCGCACGGCGTGAGAAGTAGGGCTGAGAACTCCATTCCTTTGTCCAACCCACTTCACTCAGGTGATCAAGAGCATCTTTAACAGCATTACTGTCTTTCTGCGACAAAGAGAGCATGAAATGGATTATCAAACATGTTGCACCATCATTTGACTGTCAGGACTCGTCTGTAAAACTGTAAAGATCTTGCATTTTTGCACCCTTCGAAAAATTTTTACCTATTTCTACTTAATTTTGAAAGTACAGCATCTAAATTGTTTGATAAACACTCATTTTTAAACTAGCAGCTAAACATTCAATTATCACTCACCTATACTGGACATCTATTGATTCTTATCTCGTGGGCCTTTAAAGTACAACACATTAACCACAAACATATGCCTTACATTTAGATTAAATCACTAAAAGAAGGAATTCAATTCCCACTGTATGCATTATGTGCGCAGAAATCTCCATAAAATTGACCAACAACAACAAAATATTTAAATAAGAAAGAAAAGAAATATAGGGTAAAAAAATCATGTGGGTGAAAGACTCGACAGATAATGTGAAAATTGAGGAAAGAAATTAAGAAGAAGAGAGAACCTTGGCAACGGCGGATTGGAGGGTAGTTTTGAGATCAACAGTACCAGTACTTGCAGTAGCAGCAGATGCTCTGGTTCTGGGGAAGCTGAAGCACTCTTGATATTGATACGGAAATGAAGTTCATGCAGCATAATCCACTTACGAATACGAAGATGAAGCAGATGAGGTCCTGCCACCTCGCTGCAGTTCTCATTAAAATGATAAAAAGTTTGAAAATGTTGAGAGTGGGATTTGAACCCACGCCCTTTCGGACCAGAACCTTAATCTGGCGCCTTAGACCAACTCGGCCATCTCAACTTTGCAGTGAAGGGATGATCCTGAACATAAATTATCAAAAAGCAAAGTAATGCTACCTTTGCACTCTGCAAATTTATATAAAGCTATGGAAATAACTGTGTAATACCCCAATTTAAATATATTAAATTGTGTAATAATGATCTGTATATGTTAATAATATCTAGTTGGAGGATAGTTCGAATTCTATTGTTATATCCTTATCGACACACATTAATGCAAAATAAATAAATAAATGAATATGAATAGTGAAATCAGGTGGCCTAATTAAATGGCCCATAGAAGAAGTCTCAGAAACATCAGCAGTGCCATCAACTTTAACCAATAGAACATTTGAATTGATGGTGAGGCAGCAGCCTACTGTCACCTTAGGCACGCACTTCAGCTCCTCATCAGATTGCACATAAATCTGCAGAATTGTTTGTCCTTCTGCTAACTTTATTTTATTTTATTATTGTTTATTATTATTTAAAAAAAAAACTAAAAAATTGGCAGAATAGATTAGAGATGGAGTCGATCAGCAGCAGCCGGTACAAATGATGCACTTGCACACTGGTTTCTATATTTTCATCTGAATGGCCTCTTGTTTCTTTAATTTCATCAATGTTGGCCATTTCCAAAGCTGCAGCAGCTATCTGTTTCATAAAAATGGCCTTGTTCTTTTAAAGCTTCAGATACTGCTCTCTCTCTCCCTCTCCCTCTGCTCTTTCATCAGCCTTTGACCAAAAAGAAAACATTTATTCTACGATATGGGTCTAAAATTACTTGCCTGCTCATTTTTCACTGATATTTGACATCAAAGTCAGAACACTTCAATTTTTTTGAAAATATTTTATATTAAGAATTACAATTTACTCATCTTTTAGAAGTAGATTCTTTCATATGTTGGGGTTGACCCCCATTTTCCAGAGAAAATTTTCCCGTTGAATTTTAGTTTAACTTTAATACTTTATCATCGAGTGTTGATTTATTAATTTTAAAGCCAAGCTAATATTGTATACATTCGTGTAGGCATAAATTTAATTTCTCAAGAAACTTGCACCAAAATATATGGCAGCTCTCCAATCCAATCCAATCCAATCCAATCCCCACTCGTTTGTTCTCCTCAGCCTTTCTCTTGTCTGGCATGATTAATTTGTCACAAATTGTTGCATATGGAATCACTCGAAAACAAGGCACACTGAATCCATTGACTGTTCTTTCTTTCTTTCTTGCTTGCTTGCTTGGCTTTCAACTTTCAACCAGTACAGTTTTCCTGCAAGAAAGCTGCTGCAGAAAACGAAATAAACACAGCCCAGCAAGGCATTGCAAATCTCCACAAGTCAATTCACAGCTCTCGTTCCTCTGCTCTCTCTCTATCTCTGCATGCATGCACGCATATTTTTGCTGGGTTTCAGTCTTTAATTTCAGGCCGCAGCAGAAGCAAAGCAAAGCAAAACAAAAAAATTAAAAACAAACGAATCCAGTGAAAAGAGAAATGAACAAAAAAATTTAAAGACTGTGCAGCAAATAATTACCATTTTCACGTGGTTTTGTTCCATTTTTCGATTCTCGTGCTCTTTTCTTTCCGTCTTCTTCATGTCTGGCATTCAAAACGACGTGATCACCAAGCTATAATCCAGGGTTTTGCTTGCATTTCAATGCTTCTCGTTTCATCTCAGCCGTCTATTTTTTTTTTTATTTCTGATTGTGTACTGCTCTCAGATGAAATTGCACGTACGTTCATGTAGTTGACGAGTACCGTAGCTCTGTGTTCTGACAATTTTTCTTTTTCATTTTCTTTTCTCCGTGGGAGAGTGAGAAAATCTCGGAGGGCGAGCCAAACAGGTTTTCCAGCTGGGTTTGCTTCCCCTCGATCACTTGATTATCTGATGTGATTTTGATTTTTGACTCTGCCATCTTTGTTTGGTCGGGGTTGTACGGAAATACTACTGAAAACCGCCTGTAAATTCAAAATTATTGCAAAAATAATTGATACTTTTAACTTCTTATTTTTAAAATTTTTATAATTATAATCACAATATTTATTTAAATAAAAAAATATGTTCAAAAAATATCCCATAAAATAATTAAGTTATGTTAGTAGGAGAAGATTAAGAATGTGTTAATCGTTATTAAGTTTTTACTTTTAATTTTAAAAATATATTAATTAATATATTTAACAAATATTTGATATTATTTAAAATAAATATCTATTAATTAATATACCTTCTAAGTTCTACCAATTAATCATAATCATTCGTAATTTTTATTGGTGGATGTTAATTTAATTAAATAATTAATATTTTGGTATGTTTTTAATTACTTTAGTTATATTAATCTTATGCTTAAATTAGAGCTCGCGTGTTTAGTATAATTTTGGATTAAAATTTTTTAATTTTTTAAAAAATAATAATACATAACATAATAAATAATTTATATAATATTTTAATAAAATTTATAAATTAATTATATATATTTAATATAAATTATTTAAATTATTATTATTATTATTAATCATATCATATATTAATATCTTATTTAAATCAAAATTGAAAAAAAAAAATAAAGAGAATTCAAATCCTATAATTTTTTGTTTAAGAATTATATAATTAATTAATTTATTCATTCATTATCATGCAAATTAAGGTATTACAAAATCAAGGACTCCTTACAAGACCACCAAAACAAAAATTAGAGCCCTACATACCAAAAGCAACAATAATTGGGGACACCCCCACAAACCCTAAATATAATTTCATCCTTAATTAATCTTTAACCTAATCATATTATATGAAACTAATAATAGTTCTTAATGGACAGCAGAAAACCCACTTTAACTGATTGTATATGTAGTTTTAAGGTGGCCCCAACCGAATTATATTAATTATGACAATGGTAATACTCCAAAATCATAAACCCTAATTTCAGAAACCCTAGAAACAACTGCAAGCAACAACTCCTCCATTAATTCATCCTTTCCACAGCTACAGCGCGCAGAGGATTCTTCATTTCACACGACAGCTTCAAAACCTCGCACAGATCAACCGGGTGGTTAGCCGCGTCTTGAACCCAATTGAAACGCTGCACCAATTGAGCCACCCAGAGGCTCACAGTGGCTAGCCCCAGGTTCTTTCCCGGACAAACCCTACGGCCGGCACCGAAAGGTGCAAGCCGGAGATCGCTGCCTCGAACGTCGACGTCTGCGGTCAGGAATCTCTGCGGTTTGAACGCGTGCGGATCCTCCCAAACTAGAGGGTCGTGAGTGATCGCCCACATGTTCACCATCGCCGTGGTGTTGGCTGGGACTAACATGCCGTTGCTCAGCTGGACGTCCGAGGTGGACAGCCGGGCCCAGGATAAGAGTGGCCCCGGAGGGTGGACCCGCAGAGTTTCTTTGACCACCGCCTGTAAGTATGGTAATTTTGCCACGTCAGCGTCTGTGACGATTCTGTTTTGTGAAACAGATTCAAGCTCAGCATGCAGTTTGGATTGTACTTCTGGGTTCAACACTAACTCAGCGAGAATCCACTCAGTTAACAGAGCTGTAGTATCAGTTCCTCTGAAAATCATTTCCTGCAAAAATCAATCCGTAAATCAGTGAGTTAACTCAAATCATTTAATAACGAACACACGTTCAGACAAAATGAAAAACACAGAAACGAAAATATTACATACCCATAAGACAGCAATCATGTCGTCTTCTTCGAGCTTTTCTTCACCGTCTAAAGACAGCAAAACATCGACAAAATCAGCATTATCAGAAATTTTACTCGACTCAGTGAGACGGTGTTCATCGATGATGTTTCGAACGAATTTCCGGACACGGGGGACAAGTTTCAGGCAACGTTCGTTTACACGAAAGGGGTCGTAAAAGAAACTCATCCATGGGAAGTAATCAGAAAAGTTGAAAGCACCCAAGAGCTCGAAGCCTTCTGTAACCAAGTCTTTAAGTTCTTCAAGCTGTTTGCTGTCGCAAATGACGTCGTATCTTTTGCCGAAAACGCTTCCCATAATGTTGTTCAAAGCAGCGAACTGAAGATGTTTCCTTAAAAAGACATAACCGTTGCGTTTTTGTTCGTCTGCTATGTTTTTCAGCATGGTGGTGCAGTCAAGCTGGCGGCCGGTTTCGTGGGAGGAAATGCGCCGGGGGGAGAAGAGGTGAGACGAAGCGATTCGTCGCAAAAGTCGCCAGTACGTCCCGTTTGGCGCGAAGCCGATAGCTCGGCTGAACATGAGGCTTTTAGCGGACTGCTTGATCGGACGGTTAGCGAAGTGAGGGGAGGTCAAGATTTCTCGGGCAGTCTGAGGGTCAGAAGCGACGACGACTGGAGTTAACCCGCCGATGCTGAAAGCCATAAGTTGAGTGTCCCCTCGGCTCCAAGCCATGGCAGCGAGAGATCGATGAGCCAAGCCACGGCTCAGAGTAAACAGGCTGCCAAAAATGGGGAGACCCCTCGGGCCAGGAATCGAAACACGACCACGTCGGTTTCTCCCTTCTTTCCATGCAATTCCGCCATTGGAAAAGGCCCAACTAAAGACAAGAAGTGACAAGAAGGCAACAGAGACAGAAAACAAAACATAACCATCGAGAAGATTTTCTGAACCTAAAAATGCAGGCAGAGTAAAAATCCACCAAGTTTTATCCTTGGGGATCAAACCCAACTCCATTTTTTCGAATGATGAGCAAAGAAAACGAAGAATTCAGAATTGAATATTGCGTTTCTTCGTTTTCCTGTTTTCTTGTGCAGGGGAATAAGATTAAGAAGATAGTTTCACGCTGTGAGAGGAAAGAAGACAGTGACGGTTTTGCATGACAGAGAGAGAAAGAAGCGTTACGAACAAGAGAAAGACGGAATTGAATGAGACCATAGATTGATGCAGTGAGAACGGCGAGCAAGCCTGCGTGTGCGTATATATATATTTTTGCTGGGAGAGAGAGAAAAATGACGAAGGCAGGAGGGAACGCTTGATTACTGTTCAAGTAACGCATTGAGAGTTGTGACAGTTTGAATATTCAGGCAGAGAGAGAGAGAGCGAGAGAGAGAGTGCGTGCGCGACATGGGTAGGGTAGGACGAATATACTGAGTTGTGGATAATAACATTTTTGTCCCTATGGTTTTACATTTTTACCCAAAAAAGTACAATTGATGGATTTTTAAACCGCACAAAAACAAGGGTGTATATTCTAATTATTCAAGAATAAATATAGTTAATTAATTCACAAATGATAAAATTTATCTTTCAATAGATAAAAGATATATGTTTACTTTAAATTCAAATTGGAAATACTATTCTTAATTTAAGAGGAATTTTATAAAATTGACAAAAATTTTTGCAGAACATTCAAAAACAGGAATGGATTCCCATCTCCATTTTCAAAGCAAGCAGCAATGGGGATTGAAAAAATTCTTGATCCCTATCTTATTTTTCCATTTTTATATTATTTTTAATTTTATTACTAAAAATAAAATTATTATATATGATTATACTTATTTTCTTATAAATTAAAATTTTATCAAAATAAAATATATAATAATTATCTAATATTAAATTAAATATCAATTTTAAGCATTAAATTAAATTTTTATATTTATATATAAATTATTATTTTTATTTAATTTTTTGGTATTTTGTATAATTTTTTTATTATTTAATATTAATAAACTGGTACAGAAATTCCCACTTCAAAACTAGGACGAGTCAGGGATGAAATTTTTTCTCAAGTAGAGTTGGGCAAGTGACGTGATACTATTTTCAAAGCGAGAATGGTGATAAGGATGGCCATCCCAACCCGTTGCCAATCCTAAATTTTAGGGACTTATTTGTTATTAATGAAAAAACTTTTTAACTTGTATGAATATATAAATGCAGGGACTTCGACGTTATTATCCTGGTTAAGATCGGTGGCGTGCAACGTGCTTTTCCTCGCGAACGTTATACATACACACATAAAGAAGTTTGTCTTGTCTTGGTATGTCCTCGTAAGGGAAGGTGATGATAACTATTAATTAATTAAGTCGTTTGTGTTCTAATAATTATATAATTTGGTTACTAAAATTTATTATATTTAAAAATTTATATAATAATTATAAAATAGAATTAAAAAATATATAGGTAAACCACCCATGAATGAGAATATGGAGGTAGACCAAGATGTTGAAGAGCTAGCTAGTTGAATTAAATTCGGTCAATTTGATGAAATTCAATGGATTTCGCAGGTGAAACAACCCTTTTGACTCGCATTTCAATACAAATATAAAATCAGAGGGAAGTGAAAATGTTTCCTACATTCATTGTTCTGAGGGCGCACACAAGAAATCTTTGGTTGGTTCTTTGTGTTTAGGTGAGGAAGATGGAGATTGCATGTGGGAAACTTCCAAGCAATCTAGCAACTCAATGTTAAGTACAGAAGTACAACATCTCTATGTGCTTTTTCAATGTTGTGTTATAAAAAAAATTGCGAAGATAATTCAAAGATGAATTAAGTCAAGATCACATTAATAACACTTTTCTAATCATGTGAACAAAATTTGTAAGGTGAAATAAAAAATTTATAATTGAGAATGTTGACTGATATGCTAACATTTGAGTTGATCAAATATTTGGCCAACAAAATTATAAGTTAAAATGATTTAATAATAATTTTAAAGATAATATTAAATAAATTATAAAATAAATTAAAAATTTTATTTTTGAGAATTTTGACAATTATAACGACATTTAAGTTAATAAAAGATTCGTCAGACAAATATATGAACTTAATGGTTATGTCGACATTTGTCTTTTATGTACTTTGTTTTGATAATTGGCTCCTCCAAATTTTACGGAACATGTGATTGTCGTTTTTTTTAGAAAAAAACTTAAAAATATATATCTATATAAATTATGAGATACAAAATAATGTCACTATTTTGTAAATGTATACACGTGTGTGTATGTATACACACACACACACGTATATATATATGTATATATAGAGAAAGAGAGAGAGAGAGAGAGAGTTAAAATGTTAACCATCATATTATAAAATCTTTGAAGTTAATCACCTCATCAAGGTAAGTTAGTTAAAATAATAATAGATAAATCAGATCAATTTGGTATTGTTTGTATATGATTTTCAATTTTTAAGTTATATGACAGTCTTGCATCATTTATAAAAATAAGTTAATTTTTTTTTCTAAAAATTAATTATATTTGCATAATTAAAAACAAAATTAAATTTTTTTTTTTGAGATTTTACAGTGGCATGCATACCTCTCTTTTCAAATATTATCTTCTTTCTAAACATTTCATGAGGAAAAATTGTTCAATACTTCAAGATGCATACTCTTTTCCCCCAATAAGTTATATTTTCAATACAAAATTCACACTCAAACCAAAATCCCACACACTCAACAAAATTACAAGGAAAGAGCCAGAAGGAGTTGAGAAGGGGTTGCCGAAGTTTTTTCTGTGGGGTTATTTGAATTCAGAAAACAAGCTATTATAAGATAACTTATTGGGTACGATGGAAAGGCGCCACACCCCTATTTTCCAAGTATGTTAGTTGAAAAGTAAATAACAAGTGTAATTCTAATTTTACGTGTGCAGCATGGAAGAGAATTTGACCATCCTTAGCACAAAAATTAATTGAGAACTAGAGCCTTCTTTGTGATGAGAATAAGGTAGATTAAAATCACTAGCATTTAAGTCATTGTAAACTGACCCTCGAACATCTATGATGAGTGCCGCACAGAAAGAGGGCGAGACACTCCACCAATCTCGTTGATACTTAAGAGAAGTATATACTAGAGCGTAAATAAAAAGAAACCTGTTCAATTGTGTGAGGTAATGCAGTGTGATCCTCACCACAAGCTATCACCACAATGCTTGTATAGAGGAAGTGTCTTCACAGTAGAAGGTTTTTTGTAGTAGAAAGATGAGCAATGGGATGGTCCCATAGATGACAAATGAGTTAGTCCTGATAGTCTATGCCAAGTACTATTTTTGGGAGAGAATGCCAAGTAGGGTGAAACCTCATTAATACCAGCTAAATTGGGTTGAAATTCAAGAAGATTGCGCTATGCACGGGACATACATGGTTTTTTGATTCGTGGTTTGTCAGAGTCTTATTTTTAAACATACTAATTGAAGCGCAAACAAAAAGTGTGGCTCTAATTCAATATTGGCAGAATGAGAGAAGATTTGGCCATCCTTAGTACAAAAATTAGTAGAGAATTAAAGCCATCCTCTTAACAAGATCAAAGAAGATTAAAACTAATGATATGTGAGTTATTGGAAAGTAATTAAATACTTCCGTAATATGAGTGCCGCGCGGGAAGGGAGAATAGTACCGTGACTAAAGGGCATGCATTCCATCGATCGAGTATGTGTAAAGGATGCATTATTCTTCTATTAGCCTATCCTTAATCAGGGATTGTCAATTAGACTTCTTGCTTTGTTTCCTGATTGTACGTTTGCCATTGTCCATTACAGCATTGAGCCGTCATTTGCTCAGCCAGTGCTGCAATGTCTCGGAGGTTCTGCAGAAAGCTCCTCCAGTTTTAAGGTCGGGTAACTTGCGGACCACTAATAAGTTGAAAATGAAAGAGTTTAATTTCTTCTTCTGTGTTTGTTCTATACGTAAATTAGTGCTTTCTCTGTCAAGTTTGTGCTTTGTAATATGTATACAAGTCATGTAATTAGTACTCTTGGACTGCCTGCATAACATCAAATCATTCATCGCTGCTTGAATACATGTCAGTTACAAGTCACAGTTACACAAATACAAGAACATGTCCCCTTACCAAAAATTAAACAATTCTATCAGCCAAAAACATTTTCTGCTCCAAGAAGCCTGAACTTGATCCGGCTTGCCCTCGGACGGTTTGCACGTAGAATACACGAACACTCGCAGGTGACATACAATCTTGTCTTGTATGAGTGATCTTGATAAACAAGTGAGATACAACATTGTCTATATGCGTAACTCAATAAGATTACACGAGGCTCGGCTAAGTGTAACACCAACAGATATATATAACTGCATGTTCATTGGAATATGTACTTACTATGTGCCAAACCCGACTAACATGAACAAAAGCATAACATGAGCAACGTCCACTGCTAAAATGAGGAACGTTACATATGTTATTTGTCCAAAGAAGAAAATTGTGAAGTACCAGAATCGAAGCTTTATTAAAATTAATATTTGGCAACAGCCGTGTCCTCCATTTCCTTTAAAAAGCTCTTGATTTGTTCAAGTGCCTGGCAAGTTATAAATTCCAGTCAGCCGTGCATTATGCTAATAAAATGAGGACTAGTGGGAGAAATGAAACAGAGAATGTAGATTAACTGGTGGTCCTAAAAATTATAAGACGGATTTTCAAAAACACTTAAAATTAATCATCTAAAACATGTTTGTGCACTAGTGCGCTCATGTTAGAAAGTGAAGAGCAAGGGAAAGAGAACGAGACCTCAATTGCAATGGTAATGGGTGTAAGACTGGATATGTCTCTGTGACCTAGTTTGGTTGCAATATCTGCACCGAAGAATTACATACTCAACTTTCTACCGCAAATGTATCCCATGGAAAACGTAAATGATGGTGTGTGCATAGGCATTAAATCTTGGTACCAAAATGCAACATAAAATCATTTAACCCACAAAAAAAATCAAGAAAATGATTAACTGAAAAGCTGAAGTATACTTACTTTCCAAAGAAACTCTAGCATTGGCATTGGCATATGCTCCACCTCTTTCTTCCCAAAGAGTAGACAGACGATTGAAAGCCTGCAAGGAAGTTGAAGGGTAAAAATTACGTTAACATTGATCACCATAATATCAAATCCAAAAAAGATAGGAGAGACAATTATCCATTTTGTAAAACAAAAATATTGCCTTTGTGTATGCATTGCCTGATTCAGAATGATGCAAAAGGGGGCGAGAATCAGTTCCTACAGCTGCAATTCTCTGTGCCAAGGCTTCTAAAGGTACATCTAACCAGACACTAATCCCCTTCTGCATATGTCTCCTGATCAACAACAGCAAATGCATTCTAGTTCATATTGCAGAAATAAACAGAATCCAACCACAGAATGAAAAAAAAAAAAAAAAGAAAACTTAGTTGTAATTGTATTCATTTATACCAGTTGATTGGCCGCGTAACGATGCCTCCACCAGTAGAAACAACAAGTCGATGCATCAAAGAGAGCTTCTGCAGAACCTCAGTCTAGCAAAAGAAGAATAAGCATAAGTGATTTCGAATGAAAGACGACAAATTTAGATCAATGAGAGTATAAGTTCTCCCCAAAACAATTTCAGAATAAAGTTAATGTCAGGCAGAACTTCTCAAAACAAGAAATTTAAATACTCTTCCTAACCAACCTCCTTATCTCTGAAAAAACCCTCTCCATAAAGCTCAAAGATTTCAGCCACAGATGTTCCGTCCACAGATTGTTCCACCAAGATGTCACTGAAGCAACAACAAAATTCATACAATCCAATTAATATCTAACCACAAACAAATGATCTTATAAAATCAACAGTACCAAGGAATAGACATGCAGGCTGTGGCACCACTTCCGCTGGTTAAAGTCCAAAATATCAACAGAGTGAGATAATGTCCCAAAAGTAGATGAGATCATTTTGTATGGTGTGCACTTATAGAAACTTACAATTATTCATTTGATGATTTGTCCTGAGGTTCTTAAAGATGACTTGGATTTGTATTCTCCACACTAAGCTTTCAGTTGGAACTTGGGGAAAACAAGGAACAAACCCATATATTTAGTAGCTTTGTCTACAAAGCATATTCTTTTATGATTACCCCATTATTCCGTATTTCATTTAAATCACAAATATTTTCCCTAGAAAACCCGCAAGTCGGGAACCATTGCAGTGCAAACCTGTCAAAAAATGAATAGCTAAGTACTCCTGACAGAACCTTGCCCACAGTAGTTTTTCCAGAGCCCATCATTCCTGCATTTCAAAAATTATAAACTTTGAACTACTCAAGTAATTATATCATTTACTATCTCAACAAATAAAAGGACTTAGAAAAAAATGAAAAAACTGACCAACAAGATATATAGAGCGTCCACTTAAATATGGCTCAATCTCTTGTGACTTATTCTGCAATTTTATTAACTTCTAGTAAGATACATGTACAAAGATGTCTTAGATGAGCAACAATCTGAACTCAGTATTATAGAGACTGAAACTTTATTCACGATAATATCAAGCAAAAAAACGATGCTAAGATGATCAAAGAAAAGGAAAAAGCATCTTATCTCCAGACTTCCACACATCAAATTAAAATAACAAAAAGAAAATTGTTAGGTACCTTTAAAATCAGAGCTTCATCATCAGGAGCATGAAAATTTCCAGATTCCAATACTGAAGCTGCAAAAGTGACATTTAAACTTTTAGTACTCACGTTAAAACATTTATAGTAACTAAACCTGATCACACAAACTGAGAGAGAGAGAGAGAATGAATTCTACTCCAAACTTACGCATGCAACAGCACTAACTCACCCCATATCATGCCTTTGCAACTAAAATTACAAATTATCAAGAATTGAATCATTAAGCCCGAGAGAAGAAGATACATGAATTTGACCAATTTTTTATGCAATTGTTACTAATAAATGGACATAAAATCAAATATCAGTTAAATTGTCCTTTGTCAAGTGTTTTAATCTGAATCCTACAAACAACAAATATATATGTCATTTTCTATTTATCCAAGAAATCTCTGCTTTAAGCTCATAAGGCAGCTTTCCAGCATTAAGATCTTATTATTTATTCCATATTTCAACCTCTAGGGTTTCAGGTTTAAATTTCTTCCTTGGCATTCAAACTCGTACTAAAGACGGCATTAAGGGGAGGAAATTCATAAGGTAACAAGAACATTTCACTTAACAGAAAATGTCTTACAATTCAATTGCAACCTAAATTGCAAATCTTAGCATGAGTCTGACTTCTAAAGCACCTAGAACCTGAAGTTTGAAGGGACCCTTAAACACAGCATCATACTACTACTACTACTTCATCAAGCTATAGCTATGTGGCAACATTTTCCTACAGATGCTATTCGGTGCCCATCGAATAGTATGCTCAGTCAAGCAATATTAGAAGCTTCCATTTGTAGCGCCTCTTTCAGCAATAGCAACCAGATTTCCTAGCATATAAATATGTACAATTTTTAGATACATTTAACGCTCTAATTCTCTACATAGGCATAACTTCTAATCATTTTTTCTCGAGCCTTAAAAGGATAAAACTTTTAATACATTTCTAGTGGGAATTATTCATCTACATCTATCCCAATGAGCCGTTTATTTGAGTATGTATGAATAATATCAAATCAAATTAGGTCTTACATGTTCTTAGCTAATATCACTCAATTTCAAACAACCAAATCATCAAAATATGAGCATATTGAGCATGAATGTGATAACTACCTGGAAAATTCTTGATAGAGCAAGAAACCTTCAAAGAGTTTGAACTATGCCGATTAGAAGCCATATTATGCTCCATGGGAGCCGAAATCAACACTTGAAAACTCTTCTCTTCCCTCATTCTCGTAGAAAATCGAACAGAACCGCTCGGTTTTCTCAAAAACTTCTCCGAATCAATCCACCTCGGGTATTGTAATGTTTGCAGTACTTTAGCCTCCATTATTCACCTCGACGAAGCTTTATTTCACAGATAACTTAATAGTGTATATTAATCACGGTTTTATTCAAATTTCACTGCAAAAATAAACAAACGATCAATTATGAACGTCTTCAAACGAATTTCAGAACCGATTTATTGATTTCAGACACAAATAACAAACTTTAACAACAGAAATTGACATACGAGTACCTTAAAAAAAATACATCAGAAATGCACTGTTTGGGTGCTGAGAAAACGCAGGAATATTTCGAACCAGTTATTCCTCGGTTTTCTCGACATCCCAAATCATTACATAATTGATAAGTTTGAAATCAACAACCACCGAAAAAGAAAAAGGTGGACCGAGCTTACTAGACTGAGTTGACTCGGCAGAATGAACGCGATTTACACACTAACCTTTAAAAATGAGAGCCAAATCAAGGTGTCTTCTTCGCTTACTAATTCAAACGGGCGTCTTATAAGTAAAGTCAAAATAATTAATAAATTAATTCAACAATACTACGTCGTAATGTAACTAATTTCGTCTATTATTAAATTAGTAAATTTTAAATAAAATAATAATATATAATATAATTAATATTTCATAAAATAAATTATAAAATTTAAAATATTTAGTATTAATTATATTAAATATTTTATATTTAAATAAAAATAAAAAAAGGACTAAAGGAGAATTACCGGTTTGACGGGAACTGGGATCGGGTAGTATCCGAAAAACAGAGGTCGCTTAACGTTGGATAACGGCGGTTTGATATAACTTAATTTAAAATATTGAAATTTTTATATATAATTTTCCTGATTTTCTATGAATTTTTTATTATAATTAAATAAAAAAATTGCAATGAAATTTTTTTATAATAATTATACCAATTTATTTATTTATTTTTTCTCGCGACCACCAGGTGACAGCACATGTCTCTTTACCAACCCCAGCGTACACGTTGTTGGTAGCAATTCGTGGCGGGGGCCCGCAAGAGGCTTGCTTTCGAGTACATTATGTTTGTTGTGGTGGTTGTTGTGTTTTCGTGCTTACACGTGTTTTTAATTTTTTTACTGGAGAATTTTGTAAGGCTAATTACGTTAGGATCCCTCAATTTTATGATTTTGTTAATGAAGACACAATTCATAGATTCGTATAAATTTTTTTAAAATGTAAAAGTGTTAAATGATTGGATTTATTATTATTATTATTTAAGAATATTCACTGTAAGATTTTTTTTAGTTTTTTAATTAAATTTTATTTATTAAAAAATTAATTTTTTGGTTAAAATTAAATTAATTTTTTTATTTTTTTTTATAATTATATATTATTAAATTTTTAAAAATTAAGAATATAAAAAATTAAAAAGAAGATAGGTGACACGACTGCGTCACAAGTTTTTGCGGTAGGTATTAATATTTTTTATATAAAAAATTTATTATATTGTATACCTAATACCATTAATATGAGTCTGCTAATTAATTTCATTAATAAAAATACGTATTAATGTGATTTTTTTTTGTGCTGCTCGTGCGCCACGTCGACCCACCAACCCGGTTTTGTCCCTACGTGCAGGATGCACCCCCTGCCCAGCGTGTAAATCCTGTCAAGTAACTCGAAGATCTACTCCCACGCAGGTGGTCAGAAATATATGCAGAAAAAGGTTGACCCCAACATGATCCATTTCTAATGTTTGGACTGGGCCGAATGAAAAGTGCTTCTGTTTTCCGGCCCAAATTGAGTTACCAGTAGACCGTTAAATCCGATGTTTAGCGGCGGCGAAGTATGAACATGATTATACGAACATGTTCCCGTTTCAGAATGAGTAATTACAGCGGATTGACACACAGTTTAAGACAACATTGTTATGGAATCAAGCACAAACATTCCTTCAATTTCTCCAGCTTATCAACGTTACCTGTAATTTCTCCACAAAACCCATCTCTTCAATCTTCTGATATCCGTACAAAAAGGAGTGTTTTAACATACCTCTTGCAACTCCCGGTTGCTGACAGTTGCGAGCGTATTTTGGGGTATAAGCAAGTTCACGCGCAAGTAATCGTTGGCGGGTTACAGTGTGATACCTTTCTTGCGAACGTTCTTTTGAAGAATTATTCAAAAGGTAATGATTTAGATGGTGCACAGAAGTTGTTTGATAGGATGTCTGCGAGGAACATAGTTTCGTGGTCTTCTTTGGTTTCGATGTATTCCCGACACGGTTATAGCCAAGAAGCTTTGATGGTGTTTATTGGGTTTCTAAAAGGTGGCGATGGGCGGCCAGATGATTATATTTTATCGAGTGTTGTTTGTGCTTGTACACAATTGAGTGGTGATGGTAGTGTGGGTGATCAAATGCATAGTTTTGTAATTAAGAGTGGTTTTGATCGGGATGTTTATGTAGGTACTTCGTTGATTAATTTTTATGCGAAAAACCGGAGCATAGATGATGCGAAATTAGTTTTTGATGGTTTGGTGGTGAAAACTGCTGTTACTTGGACTACGATTATAACGGGGTATGTGAAAAGTGGGAGCAGTGATGTGTTGTTGAAATTAATTAATCAAATGAAAGAAACTGATGTAGTTCGTGATAAATATTTGCTGTCTAGTGTGTTGAGTGCCTGTTCAATGCTCGAGTTCGTTGAAGGAGGGAAGCAAATTCATGCTTATGCGTTTAGGAAAGGAATGGGAATGGATGTTTCAGTGTTTAATGTGCTTATAGATTTTTATGCAAAGTGTGGTAGAGTGAAAACGGCTAGGAAGCTTTTTGATGAGATCGTAGTTAAAAATATTGTTTCTTGGACCACAATGATTGCTGGGTACATGCAAAATTCTTTCAATAGGGAAGCCATGAAACTGTTTACAGAGATGACAAGATCGGGATGGAAGCCTGATGACTTTGCTTGCTCTAGCGTTCTCACATCATGTGGTTCACTTGAGGCTTTAGAACAAGGGAGACAAGTGCATGCTTACTCTATCAAGGCCAACCTCGAGTTTGATAATTTTGTGAAAAATTGTTTGATTGATATGTATGCAAAATGTGATTCACTGAGAGATGCAAGAGGAGTTTTTGATGTTGTGGCAGATCGCAATATGGTCTCATACAATGCAATGATCGAAGGATACTCAAAACAGGGGAAGATATCTGAAGCAATGGATCTTTTTCATGAGATGAGGCTTGGGTTTGTTCCTCCAGGCCTCTTGACATTTGTTAGCCTCCTTGGGCTATCGGCTTCAGTTTTTTCCTCAGATTTATGCAAGCAAATTCATGGTCTCATCTTCAAATATGGCTTCTTTTTTGAAGTATTCGCAGGAAGTGCGCTAATAGATGCTTATTCCAAGAGCTCTTGTATTAAGAATGCAAGACTTGTGTTTGATGAAATGAACAATAAAGATATTGTTGTGTGGAATGCAATGCTTTTAGGTTATACCCAACAGTTGGAAAATGAAGAGGCTCTCAAACTCTACCTTGAACTACAGTTATCAAGAGAAAGACCTAATGAGTTTACTTTTGCCGCTCTAATTGCTGCAGCCACTAACCTAGCAAGTCTACAACATGGTCAACAGTTCCATAATCATCTCTTAAAGCTGGGTTTGGACTTTGATCCATTTGTTACAAGTGCACTTATAGATATGTATGCTAAATGTGGAAGCTTTGAAGATGCTTATAAAACTTTTGATTCTACAATTTGGAAAGATGTCGCGTGTTGGAATTCCATGATCTTTACTAATGCACATCACGGAGAACCTGAGAAAGCTCTTCTGTTGTTCAATGAAATGATGAAAAAAGGAATAGAACCGAATTATGTCACATTTGTGGGTGTGCTGTCAGCATGTAGCCATGGAGGACTTGTAGAAGATGGACTCCGTCACTTTGAATCAATGGCTGGATTTGGAATTGAACCTGGGATAGAACATTATGCTTCTGTGGTTTCTTTATTAGGCCGTGCTGATAAACTATACGAAGCAAGGGATTTTATCAATAAAATGCCAATACAACCAGCTGCTGCAGTGTGGAGGAGTTTACTTAACGCATGTAGAATGTTTGGTAATGTAGAACTGGGAATGTATGCAGCAGAGATGGCAATCTCTATAGATCCAATGGATAGTAGTTCATATACTTTACTTTCAAATATTTTTGCATGTAACTGTATGTGGGCAGATGTCAAGAGGGTGAGGAAGAGAATGGACCTTGATGGGGTAACAAAGGAACCTGGTTGTAGTTGGATAGAAGTGAACAAGGGGGTCCATGCTTTTGTTGCAAGAGACAAAAGTCATCTCAAGACTGATCTAACACATTCAGTCTTAGATAATTTGATTATGCAACTTAAGAGGATTGGTTATGTGCCTGATACTACCTTGCTTCAGTTGAATGACTGAGGATAAGTTGTTGACATTAGTTCTAGAAAGCCAAAATTTTGATCTCTTGACTAAAGCTTCATTTGGTATCTAGATGTGGTGGCTTTTAAACTACAGTTGTGAGATAGAAACATTAGATGTCAAATGTGAGTGCAAAAATGAGTGGTTGGTGTTACCAAACACATTTCTATCTTTGCTTTCAAAGTTAAGTGGACTCGCCATAATACCAAACACATTTCTATATTTGTTTGTAGAAGCTGTAATCTTGAACATAGATGGATATTCCTCTGGAGTACATCTACATTTTTTACATTCTGCTGACTGTTCAATGTAGAATATCAGAAAGTTCACTGTTGCCTAACCTGCTGAAACATTCACTTGGTTTTATCACCAAGCAGGTTTCCATCTGAGCTGAAGTGCAAAAGTAGTGGCATTTCGCTCTTTCTTGCGTTTTGAACCACCACAGAGGTGAAATCTGCTGTCAGACACTTAGTGAGGTACATGGTCTTTGGAAATCATTCTAGTTATTTTCATTGGAATTAGAACAACAATTTAGGAAGTAATATCCTCATATTTCTGGAAAATTATATTGTTGTCTTTGAGAAAATGAGTAGGAAAACAAATTTTTAAGGTCATTGAGAATAAGTAGGAAAACAAATTTGAGGTCATTAGGAATGTGTGGGAAAGAAAACTAAAAATGATAATTTTGAATATTGTATTATGTTATCTTTTGATTCTTGAATATTCCTTTTAGGATATATTGTTATGCCTTAAGTTGCATTTTCTATCCCAATAATTCCATTCTAGGTTTTTTTTTGTTTTCCATTTTAACGATCCAAGTCTTAATTTTTCTTTTTTCTTTCAGGAAAAAAGAACTGTGAAGGCCATATGCAGGAAATACCAAAAATCAAAATGTTGATATCACTCTGATGCGGATATTCTGTAAACTATGGCGTAACAAGATTGATCAGATCATACTCATAGGAGCAGGAGATTACGGATAAACTTCCTCACTACTGCCCAGTTAGGTTGGTTGTATTTTTATTTTCTTGTCCTTTTTGTAATTATTTTTTCTCATTTCTCGTTAATCTATGTTATAATTCCATTTCGAGTTTCATGAATGATAATTGTACATATGATTTGTACTTCAAATAAACTTGGGAAAAACGGAAGAAATTCAAGGAACAACTTTCATTTTCCATGCAGTGAGCATTAATCAAGAGGACTTCTCCTAGAAAACTATCATGCAATAATCCTGAAACTATATCACGGTTCAGACATGAGATGTCAACGGACACGAAGTCATTGACAATGGTAAGAATTGTCTGCATTTTCTTCATGCCATGTCCAACTGGTGCAACTTCAGATGCTCCCAAAAGTGACCATTCCATCCGAACGCTTCTTACTGCTTCCAGGATATTTTTCACATGAGTCTCATCGTCCCATGGCTTCCCATCCGACAGAACCAACGACTTGACAGCTGCCTGAGTCCCAAGCATTCAGCACTGCGGCAAAACTACCGGGAACATGCTCAAAGAACACACAAATCCTTGCGAAGAAGAAGAAAAATATGTTCAAAGAAGTAACTTCATACACAAGCCCTTTTCTAAAGGCTGCTTTTTAAACATCCTTGTGAATCCTTCACTTCTTAATTGAATGGGAAACTTTCCAATTATCTCACAGACAATTTCTTTTATTTTGTGGCACTTGATTTGCAATTTCTCAGTGTAATTAAGAAACGAATTCTCAAGTGGACTTGCTAGCGAGTCTTCTTTTTTTTCAAGTCCTAATAAGTTTTTTTATTTCACAGTAATAAGCCTGAATTAATAATTAAATTATAATAACTAAATTATTTTACTAGACGCGTTTTTAAATTTTTTAATAATGAAGGAGGGTGAGGTTATATTTATTTGAATTTTTTTAACTTTATTAATTTATTTCACTGTAAATTAATTTTTTATTTTAAATAAAAGGAAAATCAGTTCGGCCCGAAGCGACCCACAACGGCAATTCGAACAAAGCCCAGACTCTTGAAGTTCAATTTAAAACCCTTGGCGTTTCTTTCTAGTATCTTCTTCTACCTCAAAACTTGATATACTCACTCAGACATTCGTCCCAACTCTGTTTCGACTGCCGTTCACCGTGATCTGATTACCAGAATAAACATCTCTCACCTGCGGCAATGGCTACCGTGATGCAGAAAATCAAAGACATCGAAGATGAGGTAACTCTGTTTAATTTTTATTAATTTGATTCATATTTCTTTCGTGAAAAATTGATTATTTATTTACGTTTATATATGTCAAAAAATTTATTTTAATTTTTTAAAATTCTATTTTTTTTTAATTCAAAAATATATATTTGGAAAATTGAGAATAGAATATGACTTTTGGCTTTGCTTGTGTTTATTTCAGATGGCGAGGACTCAAAAGAACAAGGCTACCGCGCATCATCTTGGCTTGCTCAAGGTACTAATTATTGTTGATGAGGGAACATTTCGCTGAGATCCTCTTAGGATTTTGGATTTTTCGCTTAGTGCCACTTACAAGTTTTAAATATAGGTGGGGGAGCTCTAAAGGGAAAATGTCAGTTTTAATATAATTTGTGTAACCTTACTTAAAACTACTTGTTGAAGTGAGTTTGTTCAATATTCATGGCTCTTAGTGAAATTTAATTCTTTTATTTTATGAAATATTGATTTATTTTAATATACAGTATTCATGTAAATAAAAATGATAGTTTATTTGGTTTAAGAGAGGTCAGTGAACAATTTGGAAACCTTTGGAGAAATCCCTCTTTATTTTCTGTAATTTTTGGTAGTTAAGTAAGCAATTCAAAAATGTCGAGCGAGATGAGTGAATTAATTCCTGTGGTTAATCATACTTGTATTATTCTTTGCAAAATTACATATCTTTAGTATTTTTATTTGTTTGGTAAGAAGCAGAGGTCACAGTATTTTAGGAGGAGATGATTGTACTTTTATGTTTCAGCTTGGATGCTGTGTGGCCCCTTTAGAAGTATTTTTGTCTTTTAGTGCCTGACAGTTTTAATGCTTAGATCAGTTGATGGAAATGATGGCTTTACTTATATGGCGATACTTCGATGTTCAATATTTTGTGAGTGATGTTACTAGAATATCGAAGTTGTATTTGGCATGCTCAATTCATGGTTTTTTATGCTTTCTGCTCTTTCATATACGTTGCTTATAATTCTTACTTGCATAATGATATTTGGAGTAGCCGGATAGGAACTTATTGTGTATTTTGATATTGTAGCCTCAACTTGGAATTTTGTTGGTTATTGGGCAAGAAAACTATGGCAATGTAAGAAATGTATGGGCTGAACATAGTACCGGGGTGATCCATGCCTGAGTTGAAGGCGATGGTGTCACACAAATTTTCTGGATTTCGTTCTTTGGAAATTAGAAAATATTTTATTCTGTTTCACAATGTGTCTTGTGTGTTTGCATTGTGAATGTATACTTATTCTATAGTACATATCTTCAGCTGGCTTGACTATGATTTTGAAATGGGAAAAAGTTAAATATCTCTTAATTGGATGCTGTATTCTTTGGGAGGGGAAGTGCATTTGGCTTCATAATTGTTGAATTTGATGTGATGGTTTGACTTTTGTGATGGATGATATGAGACTGGTTTTCTTTCTAACCTGTTGAAGACAGTGAAAATGGATTTTCTGGAATGTTCTAATTATCCTAATGACTATTGGATTGGGATTAGACACGAGTCAACTTCTGAGCCCAGCTCCATTTGATTGTGATTCACATTCAGCTCTTGCTGTTCATTAAAAGATTCTGTGATGGTGCTGATATGTGATTAATAATGTGTTGTTAGGCTAAACTTGCTAAGCTACGAAGGGAACTCCTCACACCTTCATCAAAAGGAGGTGGTGGTGCTGGTGAAGGTTTTGATGTCACTAAAAGTGGAGATTCAAGAGTTGGTCTAGTGGGTTTCCCCTCAGTAGGGAAATCTACACTTTTGAATAAATTAACGGGGACATTTTCTGAGGTATGAAATTGTGGTTTGTGATCTAATAAATGCGATCCTGTTTTATATCATCCAGTACATTTTACCATGTACTTATACCTCTTTAGTAAAGACTTGGCTTAATCATATGAAAACTGTGTACATATTGTCATTCTATCTCTCTTGTATCTGGGGGTGGGAATGATAAGATGAAACTCATTCTGTAAAATTTCTGCATCCAAAAAGTGACTCGTATTCTTTTTGGTGTACAGGTAGCCTCATATGAATTTACTACCTTGACCTGTATCCCAGGCGTGATTACGTACAGAGGCGCCAAAATTCAGGTACTATTATTTATTCTTTTCTTGGCTGAGTGGCAGCACAACCTAATCCTTAAGCTAGTGTTTAGTTTAGTGTTGCCAATGAATAATGAATGATATGTTAAGATGCAATTTTATTTTTATATCAAAATTTAGGAGCTTCAGTATAGGCACTGTTACTAAACTTTTGTACCTACCCTTTTACATTTCTATTAATATATATCTTAGTTTTCTATCCACACATAAGGAGAGAAAAAGAGAACCTGAACTTGGATTTTGAATTTTTATCGAATTCCAATTCATTGATGGATATTTAAGATCCACTGGGTTTCATATATTAATTCTTTTAATAGGATATGGATTCCAATTCATACCCACAAGTTGTCTATGGTTTCATTTATGATTTTGATTAAGAAGAATCATAGTGGAAGACTTTACATATAAAGGATGCCATCCTGTCAAAATGTTACGTAGATGAATCAACTGATTTAGGGTAAAGGAAAGTTTATCACTTCTAGAACATCACAATCCTCAATCTTACTTCCCAAGTTTTTTTTCTATTTAAAGGCTTATATGATGTTTCTTATATTATGATGGGCAGTTGTTGGATCTCCCCGGTATCATTGAGGGTGCTAAGGATGGGAAGGGTAGAGGACGACAGGTAAATCATCATATGCATATTGTCCTCTAAACTGTATTCTGTGGAATCTCTTTGAAGCATCATTTTCCTTTTATGTAGTCAAAAAAGCTTGATCTTTGGGCATGAATGTCATTGAGAATGATAATTGGTTAATGTTGTTATTATTGTTGTTGGTGATGAGTTCATTTACTGGCTTATCTTTGGGCATTAGTGACAAAGGAATTTCAAGATACTTATTTCTTTTTTTTGAATTTAAGCTGGGAAAGGGTCTCGGGCTAAGTTTTAATATCCTGATTTTCAATTTTGGAGATTTGTATAGTTAGATTATATCGTTAGTCTTTGGGCATTGAGTAGATAGTTTTCTTGTCTAGTTTTTTAAGGTTTTGTGCAGCAGCTAATCCTGGTTTTTGAGGACAGCTTGTTCACTTGCGCCCAGTTTTTACTATAATTCAAATTTTGTTGCTTATCAAAGAAAAAAAATTATAATAATAAGAGATCTATATTTAATATATACCTTTGTCGTCCTCTTTCAGTTTTTGTGTGTGTGGTGTGGTGTGGTGGGGGATATAGATCTAATTGCTTGCTTCTCTTGATTTTGGCTCACGTTTATCCTAATATCATTGTGTTTTAAAAAATCATTTATTAAATAGTCATATCTTTGCAATTCAGGTTATCAGCACTGCTAGGACATGTAATTGTATCTTAATTGTTCTTGATGCAATAAAGCCAATAACACACAAGCGTCTGATAGAAAAAGAGCTTGAGGGATTTGGCATAAGGTAATATGATTGCCTTTAACATGTCATCATACTCGAGGTGTTGCTTGGGAACACAGAATGTTCTTTATTTTACTGAATGGCTCTCTCTCCAGTGAATTCATGCCTTGACATGTTCAGTTATATCTAGTTTAATGTTCATGCTAAATAAATTTTGAACATTTGAGCATGCAAATTTTATGGAGTATGAGTTGGTTGTGTGTGCTTAGTTTTTGCCATTTGTTTTTTGCCCTGATTTTAATTCAAAATAAAATGTCTCAAACATCAGCAATCAGGCTCTACTTTGTTTTCATATTTTAACTCTTCCTTATGATGCAGCGTGATTTGCAATTGACTAGTTTGATAAATATGCAATTCTGCCACACAATTCATGGAGTGGAAAGTTTGACATGGAATTGGTCCTTATAAGGGGTGACAATAGTTAACTGGATTAAGATTTCAATTATAAATTTATCAGATTTAGGGTTGAATACCAGCTAGAATCAGAATACGCTGACCATGTAAACCCAACTTAGAGTGCATTCAAGAACTAAGGTGTTTTTTTTTTCTACATTACAGAACTTATATTCTTTTTTTCCTAATCCTCTTTACTTTTATATTTAATATTGTTTTAATTGTTTATTCATATTTTTATAACAGGTTGAACAAGGAACCACCAAATCTGACATTCAGGAAGAAAGATAAGGGAGGTATTAATTTTACCTCAACAGCTACCAACACACATCTTGATCTTGAAACTGTGAAGGCAATATGCAGTGAATACAGAATTCATAATGCCGATATCACTCTGAGATACGATGCGACTGCTGATGACCTCATTGATGTCATCGAAGGCAGTAGAATATATATGCCTTGCATCTATGTCGTAAACAAGATTGATCAAATTACCCTTGAAGAGTTGGAGATTTTGGATAAACTTCCTCATTACTGCCCGGTTAGGTAAGATTGCTTGTATTTTCTGATCTAACATTCTATGTTTTTGTTTACTGTTTCCCAGTATGGTTTATTGTCCTTTTAAGTTTCACCTATTCTTTTTTTTTTTTTTTGGTTCATTTGTTATGTTTTTCATGGCTATTGTGCAGTGCTCATCTGGAATGGAATCTTGACGGCCTGCTGGAAAAAATATGGGAATATCTTAATTTAACTCGCATATACACCAAGCCCAAAGGGATGAATCCAGATTACGAAGACCCTGTGATTTTGTCATCTAAGAAGAAGACTGTTGATGACTTCTGCAACCGAATCCACAAAGATATGGTTAAACAATTTAAGTAGTGAGTATTCTTTCCCAACTCTTATAGCTCCATTAAGCTTTGGTTTCTTAGAAAATGCAGACTATTGACACTGGAAAGAAAAAGAAATTCATTTTCGGCACTAGTTAGTCCGAGTACCAGGATTTTGTTTTTTCGGATTTAGTTTTTATTCTCTTATTATAATACACCAAATACTTACTCCGGCTAAAATGCAGTGCTCTGGTTTGGGGGTCAAGCGCAAAACACAAGCCACAAAGAGTTGGCAAGGTTGACTCTATAACCTGATTCTGTCTTCATTAATTTTGACTTCGTTTTCCTGTTTCATCTTCGTGTCCTTGATTAAAATCCACATATTTGGTACTTTGTACACACCAGGAACACGAGCTTGAGGATGAAGACGTCGTTCAGATTATCAAAAAGGTGTGATTCTTCAAGACCGAAATTCATCAGTATCCCGATATCTTTATATAATGTTGAGGAGTAATGTCATTTACTAAGATCTAGGTACGACCCAAGAGATAAGCCTGATGTGTAATTAAGCCGTTTTGTGGTCAAGCTCTTCGGTTGCCATTGGCTTTGTTGTTGTTGCTGCCTGATTAGAAGTTTGTAGTGATAGTTTGTATGACCCTTAAAATAAGACTGGATGTAGAAGAATTAAGAGAACTTGGTTCTTGTGCCTTTCCTGGACTTCGGTTTGTCTTCGTTCTGGGTTCCAACACCTATTGTGAGGGGGCATAGGGTAAGGTCTGAAGAGGTGAAGTTGCATTCTACTGAGCTTAAAGAGTAAGAACTTTCTCATTTTATTTGAGGGTTTTAAATTTTAGGTGCACAAGGCTCGATATATTTTATCATGGAAATGTTTGAGAAAATATTTTTAAATTTTTTGAATCACAATAAACAAATTATATTTGATTGAATTATTTGTCCAATTAAAAAAAAAGAAAAATAATTAAATTGTGAACGAAAAAGAAATTCAATTCTTCTTTTTTTATGCTGTAAAAATGCAAACAAGAAATAATGCCATTTAAATCTACAATATATATCATTTATCTGACAAAACTTGGAAGAAAATAAATAACTTTCATTTTAGTGATGTGGTCTAGATGGTTAATGGTTCTTAATAACTCCATCCTATTTTATTTTACTTTCAAGAAAATAAACAAGAAAAAGGAAGGCTATTAACACCGCTTTATCAAGGAACAAAAACCATAGAGTTCTAGATACCCCATTGCAGATACGCCAAGCCAAAAACAGTACTAAAAAAAACAAAAAAAAAAAAGCAAGACACCACCCTTTGAACCAACTCAACAACAAGAACGCGCGGGAAAACTCCAGCAATCCGTTATCATCAAGGATCCCCAGATTCTGCAACAGGTTTAAGAAATCAAATATGCATCTTCATAAAGTTTTTTTTTGAGAATAGTTGGGGTGAATTAAATAAATTGACAAGTAGGAAAACGTATGCACTTACATATCTTGTTGAAGGCCACAATATCGCAACTCTGTACTTGCATACTCATTTATTGGTGCAGCCATCAGATGTTCCTCAATGAGATTGTCAACAGACACCAAGTCGTCGACAATGGTAAGCATTATCTGTAGTTTCTTTGTGCCATATCCGATACCTACAAGTTTGGCTGTGACACATCAACCCTGATTGATATATCAGATCAGAACGGGAAATATAACTGAAATTAAAATTGAATCGGGCAGTGGTAACCAGAAATAATTGAGTGTTGGGAAGAAAATATCCAGGATGAAATGCAAATTCTAAGTCCAAAAACTAAATTGAAAGTTATCTGGTAGCTTGTCCAATTACTTTTTTTTTTTTTGGTAGGAAAATGTACATTTGAGGTATGAAGAGAAACAGCATACATGCTCCCCAGTGCAATCCTTCCATCTGGCTGCTTCTTACAGCTTCCTCAAGCTTTTTCATGTCGGTTTCATCATCCCGTGGCTTCACATCCAACAAAACTGACGACTTGCCAGCTGAGAATTAAATACAAAGAAATTTAGATTATAAAATAAAAAAGTAAAGCACAAATCAGTGGGTTCTTGTTAACTAATTATTAAGGCCAGAAGCTTACACTCTTTTTTTTTTTTCGTAGATGCCTTAACTGCAACTGCACGTTCTGCGGCAGCCTTCTTTTTGTCTTCTGTTTCCTCCCCAAACAGATCCACATCATCGTCTTCGTCCTCAGCAGCAGCATCCTAAGAATCGTGTGTCATATTTAAATATGCATGGGCAATGACCGCATTTCAGAAACTGTGAGAGCAGAGAAAACAACAAACACAATAAAAAGAAGCACCACCTTACCTTTGCGCCACTAACTGCAGGAGTTGCAGTCGCCTCTTCTGTGATAGGAGCAGAACCCTCAACGGTGACACCAGACCCTTCTGCCGAGATACCGCGGAATAAGCAATGTCGAAATTATCAGGGAAGCAAATTCGTGGAATATGAGAATCATAAAAATAAAACTCGAGAATGTTGAAAACATATCCTTGTACGCAATTTAATGTTACAGTGACAACTTACTCCATGACAAACAAGCAATCAAACAAAAGATGGGAACTTGCGAAATCCTTAAAGAGTGCATCAATATGGTTGTACCAACGAGACACATTCACATATTCAGATGAGGGTGCTTTCGAAACAGCGGCATAGACAGTAACGTCATCCTTTGAAGCTTGGTACCTGATAGAAGCAACAAAAGGAAGGGGAAAGAATCGCTCAAGAGATATTAATCATCATCTTCACTACCGTAAATTCTCATCGATCTTTGTACTCTGAACTTACCCAGTGATGTAACTGCGAGTAAGAAGGTAATCATCGAGTTTCTTCAAAGCAGCGTCTGAGTTGAGATCATAGAACGTGACTGCCATCGCTAGCAACGTCTGTAGTTTATTTCTGGAGTCATAATCAAACAAATGAAAAGTAAGCACCCGTTTCGACATTTGGACATGTGAGTTTCGAAAAACTACAACTCACAGCAAGATCAAGCTCTCAGCACTCTTCCACTATAAGTCGGGATGTTCAAGTAGGAACTCTCAACCAAGTATCGACCAACAGCAAGTGGCATAAACTCACAACCCAAACCCAACCAATATAATCAAATAAGAACTACAGTTTCTTTCAGCTTATCCCTCGTATATTCATTTTGTTTCTAAAAATTAGGCTTTGTCTAGTCAAAGAACTGGTATTTTAGCTCAAATTCTTTATCAGAAACAAAACAGAAAGAGCAAAAATATAAAGGATTCAATGATACGAAGCAGTAAACAGGATAAACTTTATTCAGAAATAACCGGCATATCCATTCCATCCTCAGTTCAATAATACAACGGAAAAAAAAAATTTTGAATTTAATAAAAATACAATAAAAATAGAACTGAAAGTAATTTTGTTTAAATTTTTTATCTTAAATATAATAAAATTTTAAGCCTAATTAAATTTATTAATAGCCTAAATATTGGACTACTTTTAGGCATAAACTGAAATTGTCATGTATTTGGTCATAAAATCAAGTGTGGGGCAGTCCAATCAAGAAGAAAAGATAGCGGGGAGCTGACCGGTGGCCCCCCACAAATCAGGCGCTCACTATCTCTCTTCCCTTATATATATAATAACAATATTATTATATTAAAATATAATATAATATTATAATAATTAATAAAATAAAAATATAA
>CP135586.1:7079236-7160682 GCA_032401905.1 Swietenia macrophylla | reverse complement strand
TAGTATAAAATAATTAAATATAACTGAAGCACTATAGATACAAAATTCTATACAAATTTATTCACAAAAATTGATGCAGTTGTATTATATTACTACCGCAGGTCGTATATTATAAATTATATAAGAGATTTTATTATAACATAATTTTACCACATTAGATTGTATAAAAAAGTTTGTATTCCTTGCTTTATTCTTGATTTAAATAGACAAATTATATTATTATTTATGAAAGTACCAAATTTTAGATATTCTAATGTTAGTATTATAAAAAAAAATGATATAATTGCGGTAATTTAAATGGATTATTTGAGAAGCAGAATTCTCACTATTCAAATTTTCACGTGTCTCGTTCCGTTGAATTCATTGAAAAATAAAAATTCCCAGGCTTTCAATACTATAGTTAATATGACACCAAGAAACAGTATTATTTTAAGAGTTAATAAAAAACTTAAAATGGATAAATCAATTTTAAGAAGCAAGTGGTTAATGGTCTATTTCTCAATTTTAATGGTGGGATCTAATTTAATTAATTTTGTTAGCAGATTTGCAATTTATTTCTATCTATCATAGCGTAGAACAATACCATTGATGGCTACTGTTGGGAATATATTATTTTAATTCAAACGGTAGCAGCCCGCCATAGTTGACGAAAAGAAAAAGATGATAATATTTAGATTCCAAGTTTTTATATTTTTTTATAATAAAAATATAATTTATTTATTTATATTAAACAAATTCTTAATCCTTGTTGTAATAATTATAGTTTTTTAAAATATAATTTTTAGTTTTGAAAATAAAGCATGTAACTAACACAAAATGGAATACCAATCATTTCAAGAGAAATAGACTTATTCAATATAGAATAATTAAACATTAAATGAGTGTTATATTATTATTAAATCCTATACAAATTTATAATTAATCGGATAAAAAAATCCTATATAAATTAATTCGTAAAAATTAATGTAACAATATGATATTGTTATCACATGTTATTATTTTTTTTTTACAAAAAAACTATATGACTGATTGTACTATTATTATATGTCTTATATAATAAATTGTATACGAGATTTGAAAATATTATAACTTAGTCATGTCAATTTGCACGAAATATTTCATATAAAATTTTGTATTTCTAACATTATTCTCAATATACATAGATTAATTATATTTTTATTTATGAAAGCATAAAATTTAGAAAACGGGATGTTAGTATCTAAAAATAAGTATTATACATGTATTTGTTAAATCAATTATCATATATTTGTTTTTAAATAAAATAAATACACAATAATCTCATTCATTATCCACAATACTAATTGTTCAATTTTAGACAAACAAAATTATCCCTTTTATTTGTCTCAGAAATTAAAGTAATTTGTAAAGATGATTGATGCAAGATAATTTCAATAAAAAATTAAAAATAAATGTAATATAGATGATCACTTTCATACAACTACATGCTTCTACAACTTGGGTTGAAAATGATACCTTTTTTAAAATTCCTTTATTTTCATCTTAAATTTTGGCCACTGTATATATTTATTGCATCCAGTGCCCTATAATAATCCCATAAATTAATTGGGTTCGCCATATTCCGAAGAGTTATTTTTAAATGAATAAAAAATTTATATAGATGCCATTATTTTTTGATTATTTGGGAAGGACAATTTCTTTCAAAAGAAAATTACAAAAAATGAAGATTGAATTTATTTATTTATCTTCAATTTTAGAGCTAAACGTCAATAATTTATACAATTAAAGTTATTTTATAATTTCATATATGTGTGTGTATATAAAATATCGCAAAAATAATAAATAATTGTATCGCAAATTAATTCTTTATATTTTCAAAATTAATTGCAATTGAAGTATCTATTTTAAAAAAATTATTTAGTACTTTAAAATAATACCTTTTTTTGGTATACAATTAACTATAGTATTGAAAGTCTCCGACTCACTCTATAAATTGATACTTCCTTCTTTCAGATTATACCAAACCAGCCAAGAAATTTGTTCAAAAGATTATTATTTCAATACGTACAACCATGGAAATTCTTCCATTGTTCTATTTTCCATGCACGATTGTGGCATTTCTGTTCGTTTTCTTTCTCTTTCGTTACTCGAAAAAAAATGAACTTCTATGGAATTTGCCACTCTTTGGAATTTTACCTGAAATAATTCTCAATTTCCACCAGTTACATGAAAAGCTTTGTACAATTCTAGAGAAAAGCAACGGAACGTTTCTCATTAAAGGAACTTGGCTAGGTCAAATGGATATGTTACCGACAAGTGATCCAGCAAATGTTCGTTGCATAATGAGTGAAAAATTTTCAAGATACGAAAAAGGAGCTGAGTGGAGGAAGCGATTTGACTTTGCTGGTAATCAGTGTCTTTTCAATACTGATTCCGAAGAATGGCAGTATAACAGAAAAATTTATCGTGCATTTTTAAGTCATCCCTTATTGCATCGGTTTTCAACAAAGACTGCTTCGGACATTATAGAAGAAGGGTTAATTCCAGCTCTCGAGTATGCCTCAGAAAAAGAATTAGCTCTGGATTTACAAGATCTATTTCAAAGGTATACGTTTGATTTTGCTAGCGTTGTCGTTATCGGATCTAACCCTAAGTCTGTCAGCATTGGATCTCCGAAGAATCCAGTATCAGAAGCCCTAGATGTTGCATGGGAAGCAGCAGCTTTGCGGCATTTTCTGCCAGAAAGTATTTGGAAACTGCAAAGGTGGATAGGATTTGGAACGGAAAGAAAATTGAGCCAAGCCCGGAAAGTTTTAGATCGTTTCTGCACTGAGATTATATCCAAGAAGCGAGTTGAATTGAGCAACTCGATGAAAACAAGCGAACTTGATGAAGAAAGCTTCAATTTTTTGAATTGTTGTTTGACCGGTCATGAAATTGTAGGATCTACTCCAACTGAAAAGGTCATGGCAGTTAACATAGTCAATATGATTTTTGCCGCAGCAGATACAACAAGCACAACTCTTTCTTGGTTCTTCTGGATAATCTCAAAGAACCCATTTGTGGAAAACAAAATCAGAGAAGAATTAGCCAGCAATTCACCAAAAAAAGAAGTCAAAATATGTCAACTTTTCCATTTGGAAGAGCTGAGTAAATTGGTTTATCTCCATGCTGCATTATGCGAAACCCTCAGACTATTCCCAGCTGCTCCCATGCAACTTCGGACGTCTGTTCAAGAAGAAATTCTTCCAAGCGGGCATCCTGTAAATCAGCGGACAAATATTTTGATCTCCACGTACGCAATGGCAAGAATGACATCGATTTGGGGTGAAGACTGTCGAGAATTCAAGCCAGAGAGATGGATTACGGAGGAAGGAAGGATTAAACATGAGCCAGCACACAAATTCTTTACGTTCAATGCAGGACCTAGAATCTGTCTTGGCAAAGACATTTCTTTCATAGTGATGAAGGCAGTTGCAGCAACTGTCATACATAATTACCATGTTCAGATATTGGAGAATCACCCTGTGGTTCCTAAGTTTAGTGTCTTTCTTCGCATGAAGCATGGGCTTGCGGCTAAGATTAAGAAAATATAATCTTAATCGGCACTATGTTATGTAATAAGCGACTCTAGCTAGTTGCACTTTAAAATATATTTTCCACACTCTATTTTATTTGAAATTATTATAAATTAAATTTTATAAATGTTTAAATCATTCTTAGTTAGACTCCTAAATTTATATCATGTATCTAAATTTCTTGTATATATTCAAGAATTTTTTTTTGGTCACATCACAACTTGTCCCTGCAATCAAAAAGTTGAATAAATATAACTTTGACTTATAGTTTAAAAAATATTTTTTTTAAAAAAAATAAGTTTAATATTTCTAATATCATTTACTATATTGTCAATAAATCCGATATTTTCAATCACTTTTGTTTTCTAAAAAGAAGATTATAATATGTGGTATGTGAACTTCGCCCTTTGGAATGTTTCTATTTTTAAAAGCATAATTATGCCACTCAAAAGTTAAAATGGACTGCTGGCATTATGTTATAGGTGATTATAATTAAATACTAATAAATTTTTTAAAATTTCTTAATCTCTTTCTCTTTCTACAATCTCAACCAAGAGACGACTTTTGACTTTTTGGTAATGCATCCATTCCTATCAGTCTCCCAGTACTAAAGTCAATGCGAACCCCAAAAAGGGTGTTATTTTAAACACATTGAGAACTTAACATGAACACATGAAAGTAGGATAGGGATAGGACTTGAACGCATGAAAAATTGGATAGGCGCACACTCAATTTTGTCAATTATATTCGGACAACTTTTCAAATCTTTTCTTGTATGTTCTATTTTTTTAATTTAATTATATTTCTCTTCTTACCTTTAAATTTTTTAAAAGTTGTAATAAAAGGTTTAAAGATTACAACAACAAAGTTGAAAATGGTGTAGTGCATTTATTACAATATAATATTTATACAAGGATTTGAGACAATTTTAGAAGATTATTTTAGCAATTGACACAATTAGCATCATGATCGAAACCTGTGCTGCTACACATGTATTACCAAGAAATAAAAATGTTATTTTATATATTTTTAATTATTACTACAAATTTATTCGAACTCTCCCTATTTCGATAACGGAGTTTGAATATCAAAAACCTAATTCATTAGAATAAAAGCAATATCTTTACCAATACAAATCCTCCTCAGCCCTGCATTGAAAGAATATAATTTATGTGGCGGTTCATGTTTGATCACCCCATCTTCTGTAATCCATCTCTCCGGTGTGAATTCTCGACAGTCCTCTCCCAAATCGATGTCATTCTCGCCAGAGAATATGCTGATATCAAAAAATTTGTATTCTGGTTAAACATCGGCCGCAGGGAAGAGCATCAGACTGTAGGGGAATCATGATTTCGAAAGGCACAGGTGGGAACAGCCACAGATTTCCCATAAAGCAGCATGAAGGTAAACCAATTTTTTAAAGTCGTTCAATCGAATAATTGAATGTGATTTTGTGATTCTTGAGCGAAATTTCTTGTTAATTCTTCCCTTATTTTGGTTTCACTAAATGGGTGGGTTTTTGGAAATCGGCCAGAAAAACCAAGTTAATGGTATACTTCTTGTACCTTCTGTTGCAAAAATCAGACCTGCAATGTTGTCTCTCATAACTTTTTCCATTGGTGTTGGTCTTGCAACTTCATGTCCAGTTAACAGTTCGAAAGACTGTAAATTTCTTCATTTTCTTCTGTATTTTGCGTTGCTTTCGTCATTTCTTCTTGCTTCATTGCAATATTTTCTTCCCAAAATTTGTCTACCGTTTTCCAACCATCAACCAATTTCTTTTCCTCCTTAACACCTGGCCAGTTTTACAACTTCTACAATCCTTCGGGGACGAGATGTCGAATAACTATTGTGTCACAGGCATCATCAATCGCATCCGGAAATTTCATTTCAGGAAGTCCAACAGAAGGAGAATTAGGTTTACAGCCAGTAGCAATCATGCAAGCAAATTTAAACGTACTTTTCTTCAACAAATCTTGTAAATACACCACCATTCTTCTTCACAAACATGTTCCAGAATTGGGGCCAATCCAGTTTCTATCATCTCCAGAATAATCTTCGCCATAAGGTTCCGAAATTTGTGGTGGATTGTAAAGGACCGAGCTTGTTTTCTCTGGTGTTTCCATTCTTCAAAATCAGAATTGAAAACACCGCGATCACCAAAATTTATAGTCAATATGTGTTGACCATTCGCGGCATCGCCGGGGAGAAACATGTCTTTTTGAGCAAGCCATGAACCTTTGATCATGAACGCCCTTTGTTTTTTTCCAGGATTTCCGCAACTTTGTCATGGACGTTGATAATAGCATCTGGTAGCATGCCAATAAGGGAATTCCATGGGGAATTGTTTGTTTTTGTGAAGAATTGATAGAGAAAGAGAAAGAAAATAATAGGGAAAATAAACCGACAAGAAAAGTGTCACCATTGTAACATCTAATCTGCAAAGTTTCAATTGTTTGTTGTTGTATAGAGGTAGCAATGCTTTTGGATATTTATCGATTCATTTGCTGCAGTGATGATTAATTATAAATATCTTGTAGTCGATGATTCAGTCAAGGTAAGCAAGGAGCTATAACAGTTGACGCTTCACTAATTGATAATGCTGAGGGTAACCATATAGAATGAAGGTTATTTTAAGATAATGGCTTATAACCCTAATTGGTAGTAAATTTTTCATTATTCAATAAAACAATATTTTTGGACAAAATCTTCTTCTGGATATACAGCAGTAACCTCAATTGTACGTTAGCCAAAACCCTACAGCTTTACATTGAGAAAAAGATAATTAAACAACTAACAAAATTATTGTAAATTTGAACACTAATTTTTTATTATATAATTATGCAGTACGATAATATCTACCAAAAAATACGGGTACAAAAAGATACTCACAGAAAGAAGGATAATAATAGAAAATAAAAACATCGACAAAATTAATTCAACATGCTAATAACAGTCATGGCAAAGCGTTTCAGATTATTGTATTGCCTTAGTGAAAATCTTGATTTTGGGTTTATCACATTATGTAATTGATTGTTTACTTGTTCCCACTGATGTGATGATTTAATACATTACCAAAGTAAAAGAATAAAATTAGGAAATATTTCATAATTTTCATTGAGAAAAAGATAATTAAACAACTAACAAAATTATTGTAAATTTGAACACTGATTTTTTATTATATAATTATGCGAATATGATAGTATCCACCAAAAGAATATAAGGGCACAAAAAGATTCTCACAGAGAGAAGGATATACATGTACACCACCAAAATAATACGGATTTACTATGGTACTAAACAGAATGATAAAAATCAAACAAATTAAATAAAAAAAATTGAAAAAAATTGAAAAAAATTGAGGAAATCTCGAGCATGCCAACATGAACATTCAAGATCTGCGAAAGAGCTGCAACTAGCAAGAGAGCTACACCTATTTTATTTGTTAAAGCCATCCTTAATCAACCGAAAGTTAGAGCAAGAAATCGAGAAAGGAGATAAAGAGGTGAGTTTGTGAGAAAATGAGTCATCGATGGTGCAATATATATATATATATATATGTATGAGACTTTGTATTCCGAAATCTAGCACGATATGATTTCTTTTAGATTAAAGAATTTTGAATTCTAGCATGATAATGACGGAAAAAAATTACTGTTTTCCATTATTTTAAATTTTTTATATTTTTTTATATCATCCTACTCATAATACAATTTTTCTCCAAGTTTAGATATTAGCAACTAATATATTATTCTTTCTATTATTTATAATAAATATGAATAATTATTATTTAGATAATAAATTGCAATAATAACTAAAATATTCTATATCAATTAAGATTTGTTTCTTCTCCATTCTAATAGAAAGCAAATGATAATTTATCTTCGATGGTATAAACATGTAGAGAAGTCGATATTAAAGTTAAAGCAAAATCTCATGTTGCTGCAGTTCAGTTCAATTAATATGCCAGTAAGTCACTAACAAAATTAAGCCAACAAATTCGAAAGATTACCATAAATAAAGAAATTGGAGAAAAAAAACCCATTCACTAACACACACAAATTAATGTAAAAAAGATGCAAAAGATTAGTATTTAAAAAAAAAAAAAAAGAACCACTAACACTCACAGACCAAGCTAAGTGCTAACAAATACTAAAGATTGTAAATTTTTCTCAAAATTGAACCAATTTAAATATAGCAAGAATTGATCATTTGGGTAAAAGTGTAAAGATAAGTAATCTCTTAACCATTTCATTAAATTTTGAAATGTTACCATGTTATTTTTAACCTAAAATGTAAATATAAATCAAAATTTCTCAAAACATTTTCATTGAGCAAATACATTGATTATGACATTTTTGTATTTTTGTCAATAAATTTAGACTTTACATAATATTATGATAACAGAACTTACATCCTTTTTTCACATTTTATTTTCTCCTCTTAATTAAAATTATATCACATATTTAAACACCAAATTTTTCTTTCAACCAATCATCTCAAAATTTTGTTTGCAAAATTTATCATTTAGTGGATAAATAGCGACTATAGAAGCTGAGTAGATTACTTTTCAAAGGCAACTTTGAAAGGGAATGTGCGTTTGCATCACACCATTAGCCACAATAACAACACAAATCTTTTTAGTTTCCTCTCATATTTCAAACAACAATTGCAACTCAATTCTTTTTATTTTCCTCTAATATTTCAAACAATATATGGTGTACTTTTACGATTAGTACAACTCAATTCCTTTTAGTTTTCTCCCATATCTCAAACAATATTTGGTATAATTTTCAACTACATTTAAGAGTAATATCCTAATATACTTACCAATTCAAAACTTTTATAAATTGTCAACTTATAAGAAATTGAATCACATGCCAATCATGGCGTTTTAAAAAAATCACAGTTCATATAATCTATTAATTCTTAAAGACTTCAACTAGAACCAGAAGCAATTTGATTTCAAATTTTGTTTTTGTTTTAGTTTTTTAATTGACAGATGAAAATAAAAAAAACATGGAATTTCATGGGCTAATAACTTAGCAGTGGACTCTATAGTTACTAAGAACTTAGTGCTGAGTAATCTATAATTTCATGGTCTAGCAGCGAATTTCAAATAAGTTTGTATTTTAAGTTATTTAATTTCAAACATGTCTTATGTCATTTATCTTCCTGTTCCCCTAAAATATAGATATATAATAATAATATATAGTACTATAGCAGTATATATCTCGATAAGTCTTTATACATAATATTTTAGTTATAACAGAATTAAGATTACTACTATATATAAAAATTAGTATACATACTCATTTTTACAAATTAATGTGACAGTGATATATTTTAATTTATATTTTTATGCACATATATATTAATTTGGATAAATAAAAATTAAAATTTGATATTATTGTAAAATTAAATATATTTTAATAAATAGGTGATTAAAAATATTAGTATTCCATGCCCCCCACCCCCCTAAAAAAAAATTCCTTGAATTGTTCAAAGATAGAGATCGCTAAATGCAAGATGGTAGCTCCACGTTAGCCTTAACCTACAAGAACTTGTAAAAACTTTCAACAACTTCACAACAAAAACAAGAGTTTCATAATTCTAGACTCTCTTATTCATTTTCTGCAAATTCTGCCATGAAAAAATTTAGAAGAAGCCCAATATTTTTATTCTTTTGCTGGTTCATCCTTCTTTCTCTTCGAAATCTTTCAGCAATTGTTGATAACGGAGGAGAATACAGAGCTCAAAACAAAGAAGAGAAGCCATCTCTTACAAAAATTGTAATAGGAACGATTTCTGCGTTGCGTAAGTCACGTAAGAATTCTTGGGATAAAGTTAAGTCGTTCATCCATGAAATGCGGTTAAAGTTCTCTCCTCCAAATTTAGAGTAAGATTAAGTGTTTTTACTAATGATTTTATTTTATTTTTACTTTTTTTTTCAAACAAAACATAAATATAATACAGTGATGGTGGTGGAAAATTGAGTGGTGGGACAAATTAATTGGTAAATGCTAATACTTCTTCTTCTTCTTCTTCTTCTTCTTCTTATCATTATTATTATTTGATTTTGTGTTTGGTTTACTCATTTAGTTTATTTACTAAGTTTAAAACATATTTTTAAACCTAATGTTTGTGTTTTATATAGATTGAGCAAGGAAAAAAAATTCACTATAATTCGATAAACAATTGAAAAATAAAAAGGGGATCTCCACTTGTTTTTAGTGGCTCCGAGCATTGACTATAGACTATCGCTTTCTAATCTTGATATGATTGAAATTCGAATCTTTAATCTTTATTTTCATTCTGGTTTAATGCTCTCCTGCTTTCTTCTTATTATGCACATATTGCACTTAGGTGATGATGATAATAATAAAAATAGAATATCATTTTGTTTTTTTTTTTTTCTCGTGATCATTTGTTTTTGAAACTAAATTCTGAAGCTATTTTTTTTTAATCTTAAAAAAATCTGGGCATGCAGTTTTAGAAGTGCAAATGAAGAAAAGTTTGGAGCTGAACAGGATGCTGCTGGTAGGGCTGGAGAAAAAATGAAAGATGCAGCTAAGAAAAGTGTAGAAGTGAGCAAACTGACCGTCGAGGAATCTGCAAAATCTGCTGCAGAAGCAGTGCAAAAGACAGCAGAGAAAGTGAAAGAGAGTGTTTCAGGAAATGAAGAGTTTCACGAGGAGCTTTAATAAATATTTTCTTAATGTTTTACTGGTAATGAGGTATTTGATTAATGGAAAATTTTATTGTAAACTTGTAATAGCCTTTTTCATTTTTTGTTGGTGAATTTTCTTCTTAAGCAAGAATTACAGGGAAGATTTAGAATACATGAGAGGTAGTATAATTAATTAGTAATATTTATGTTATGTATAAACTAACATTTATTAATCACCGACATTTTCAAGATAAATGCTATAAAATCGAAGAATGTTCAAGTTATGTTATCAGGCTATAACATTTTCCAGTCATGTTTTAATGTTAAATTATGTGTACATGATATTTTATACATATAGGAATCGGAAATCCTAACTTCTCCCCACGAATATATATGGGGTTTAATTAGTAAGGATAGCTCCAAGATTATTGAAAGTCCAAGCTTAATTAGTAATCTACATATATATTAACTCCTAACTTAATGTCAATTTACTTGAATGTATATATACATTATAATTATTAAAATTCTCATAACTTTTTCAAAATGAAGATTTTCAAAGTGTTTGGAGACTGAGAAAACTCAGAGAAAATTGTATTTCTTTCTTATTCTTGAGTGAAGATAAAATGCATTGTTTATATGGAGAATCTAATCAAGTTCTGTTCATAAATATCTTCTAAAATATTGCTAAAATTACGGAAGCTAATTATAAGTAATTTGTTACTAATCCAACTAATTAAGTAACAATAACAGCTGGGGTAGCTCATTTTAAGCTAACTAAAACTTCTACATTATTCTTTAGTAGATAATAAGCTACGAGATAGATGCTTCGAACTCCCAGAATTAGCGGCTCTATTTGCATCAAATCAAGTGTTTGAATTTGCTGAGTTGGCAGCTTGACTTTCATTTTGCATGGCAGCTTAACTTTCATCTTGCACATTCCTGCGTTTCAAACTCATGCTGCTGCTGTGCTCAATATATTCACAAACACTCGGTTGATGTAGGTGCTGTAACCTCATGGTCAGTAAATAACAAGTCAAAAGACTGAAACTCTTACTGATCTCGTTTATTTCTTGTAATCCCTCTTCATTTCTTCTTGCATCATTATTATCCGCTCACTGCAAAAAGCATCCAAAATTTTCCGGGCCTCGCCCAATTTACTTTCCTTCCCAATTCCTAACCACTTTGCAATTTCCAAATGCTCTCGGGAATAGCACACTGGAAAGCTGCTGTTACCCATGCATCATCTAGGGTCTTTTGACATTGGAGTTTCCGGGAAGCCGACGCTTAGAGAATTAGGGATACAGCCAGTTGCAAACACGTTACCGAGGTCGTATATATACCTATTGAGAATCTTGCAAATCCAGGACCATTTCTTTTACTGAGACATGCTCAAGAACTGGAAGGAATCGGCCCTTTTTCTATAATATCCGTGACAGTCGCTGTGAAAAATTTATGGAACAATCGATGACCTGCAAGTTGGGGAGTAATTTTCTTTTAGTGCTTCCATTCTTCGAAATCAATATTTAAAACATTGTTCTCTCAACAAATTCAAATCTCTAAAACATTGTTCTCTCAACAAATTCAAATCAGTATAAATTCCAAATGTTGGAAATCTCCATAGTACCTTCGGCATTTTGGTTGTTGTGTAGTGATGGAGAAAGAGGAAAGAAGTAACTGCCAAGATTAAGTACATTGTTTTCTTGTAATCTGACCAAATATTCAATTGTAGCTCTGTTTCTTATACAACTGATTATTGTCATTCTTCTATCTAATTTATACCGACCTAACTAGCCAAGAATTTTGAAGCCAATTGAATTCGATTTAATATTTCTCACCAAATCCTGCAGGGAACGAGGCAAGTTAGGCATATATTGATCATGAATTTGGTTAAGTATGATTTATTTATTTATTTTGAGACGAATCTCGTTGGTATTGCTAAAAGTACGAAACTTTATTAAATATATAAAATAAAATGAAACTTATTCAAAAATAAAATAGCAAGTCTAAGGACTTTTTATCCCAATAAATCCATAAATTTAGAAGGGGTTTGGACTACCTATCTCGTTAAGTGTAAATCGAGTCATGTCATGTCAGTACGGTTAGAAAAGTTACTTATGTTTGTACTTTGTACTGAGTTTCATATCATGCTAAATTTCGAAAGTGTGGTTCATTCATTAAGTACTATTTATACATATTGTGTGATCTTTGAATTGAATAAAATAAAAATATTACGGAGGGTATTTTTATCTTCTTTTAAAATTATTTCAAAAAATCTAATTAATTTTTTGTAATTTCACGGCCACCCATGTATTAACTTTTGGGGGACTGTGCTTAAAATTTGAAATCAAGGTGATTTTGTAAATTGAGTTTCAGCCGGCAAAAAAATTCAGAAAGAAAATTGATATAAATATGGAGGTTCCCTGACCTAATTTTTGTGTTTTTTTCTAGTTTTAGCAAGGGTAAAAACAAAATTTCGACTACAATTCAGAAAAAAATTTGGATACTTTCTCGTCTTTAGAGGCTTTGAGCACTGAATACAAATAAACTCGCTCTCTAATCTTGATATGAGTGAAATTGGAGTCCTAAATCTATGTTATCTTACCAGCGTTAGCATACTGCTTCATTCTCTTGCTTCCTTCTAATTTATTTATTTCTTTATCTTAATTAATAATACATTACCTTCTCAGTAGGATCTTAATAAGAATAAAATTAAAAATATCATTTTGTTTTGGGTTCTCGTGGTCATTTTGTTTATGAACCTAAATTCTGAAGCTAGTATTTTTATTTTCTTGAAAAAAATTATGGGCAAAGAAAATTGTGGAAGTGAACAGAATGCTGCTGACGGGGCTGGAGAAAAAAAAATGGAATATGCCGCCAAGAAAAGTGTGGAAGTGAGTAAAATGACCATCGAGAAATGGGCAAAATCCGCTGCAGAAGCATTGCACAAGAGACAGTAGAGCAAGTGAAGGATAGCTGACGAGTTTCGCGACGAGGTTTAATAGTATTTTCTTGATGTTTTTAGTACTGAGACGAGGTATTTGATTAATGGAAAATTTAGTGTGTACATAGTATTTGGTTTTTTCTTTACTTTTTCTCAATGAATTTTCTCAAGCAAGAATTATAGTGCATGTTGTCTATACTCCAGACGTGGTCGATTGCTTCCGAGTATCAAATTTTTAAAAGCCTTAATTTTTAATTTGAAAAGAGTTATAGATTAATGAAAAGCTTTTTCTGAAATCTTTAACATGCTAACTTGTGTTTAACTGGTTGATGTTGTTTTTTATGTCAAAAATTTCTATTTCAACATGTTTTGAACCATTTTAATATATATATTATAACGAAAATATTTTTAATATTTTTTATAACTTTATATTTTATAGTTAGTATAAATATATTTTTTTATTTTTAATATAATACTAAAAATAATTAAAAAAAAATTTTAATTTTAAAAAATTTATCATTTTTACATTTAAAACTAGTCAATTATTTTACTAAATTACACAACCTTGTTGTGTCAACTCAAAAAGTAGCAGATGATTGTAATTGGGATATGGAAGTAGTAAAATCATTAGGGGGAGTAATTTACAAATAAAATCCTGTTCAGAGTCATAATAATTCCATTTATAATGGTCTTAGCCTATAATGATCAACAATTTTGACCAGTTAAACAGGCTTCATCATGTGTAAGGTGAAGTAATTACCAAAATTTAATTGAGACAAAAATGACTACTTTGTTTACACTATTTCGGATTGATCTCTATCTAAATCATTTTGTTGGTTTGTATTTAAAAAGTATAATAATTTAAGACATTATTTTACGGCCAACTTATGAATGTCGCATAATTTGAGATGAAAAATTCAGAATATAAACTTAATACATATAGCATGATTCTTATATTTACGGTGCAACTCAAATATTTTAAACTAATGTAATGTTACGATCAGTCGAATTTAACTTAAATAAAAATATCTTTTGTGACAATCAATTAGTATTTTTTTTATAATATGATATTTTAATTCATATATATTGACTCCAACTTAATTAATATTAATTGATTTAAATGTACATACAATATAATTATCATTTAAGAAAATAATTGTGGGGCACAAAATAGTGAGAAGTTCTGCAAAAATATCACAACAAAAAGATCAAATCAATTAAATTACCTGACATGTTTAAAATCAAAAGTATTTATATGTTCTTGAATTGCTAAAATTAACCACTCAATATATAATAATATGTCCTGTGAAATCTATATAATATTAGATTTTAATTTATTGTAAAATAAAGGAAACTGTTTTCATTTATTAGTTAAATATGTGAAAGATATCATGTGTTATTTTAAAGTACATTATAGAAATCATCATGATTATATGATGAATCTAATTTTAATTTTTTATGTAATCTGAACAAAACAAAAGAGTTTATTACAAGAAAATAATGAAATAATTAAATTTTTAAAATAAAATTCTAATAATTTTGAAAATTATTTACTACTTATTTTAATTGTTGATGTGCCATTTCATCTAAATATTCTTTTCAAAATAGATTTTAAAATATTTAACATCTTTCATTGTGTTATAATGTCACAGTATTTTCTAGTTATGCTCAATAACTTGTATAATACTAGAGCTTAATTTATTATGCTAGTAAACTATTTTTTATTTATTACTTATAAATGTAAAAGATACCACATTATAAATATCCATACTTCATGGTAGAATAAACTTTATAATACGCGGGATGCTTATGTAAAACATTATTAAAATTATAAAATTTGAAAATTAGTTAACTTTTCATAAGTACACAACTCTTCGAAAATTAGCAGTTTAATCTCAATGGATGAATTCTATAATTGTCATATATCTATAAATTGAGTGTAAAACATTTGAAAAATACACAAAGTCAAATTTTCTTCTTTAAATTTTTTAGAAATACTATTTCAAGGCTTGTTATATCTTCAAAGTAATTTGCCTATGAATTCCATGACCAATCTGAATTTAAAAAGAGCAAATAATGCTTTAAAAAAAGCATAATTGGTATGTGTTTCAAGTCTTCATAAACAACCAAAAAAAAATTAAACTTACTATAATATCACTCATAATTCGTATGTATTTATTTAAAAGTATTTCCATGATAATATCAATCATAAAATGATTGTGTGACACAAACTAGTAAAAAGCATGATAAAAGCCTCAACGGCAATAATAATATCTATTTTAATTTATAAATACAAATTAAATAAATTCTTTCTTTAAGAGAAAAAATATTAATTCTTAAAATTTCATTCCCACTGAGAAAAAAAAAAAGGGCAAATTTACTAAACTATTTTTTAATAAAAAACTAAAGTATTTAAAGTCACGAAGATTTATGTATTTGTAAACAGTTCAAATCAATCAACTTAATAAATCAAATACTAGTGTTAAAAAACAAGTATGTTCTGTAGCCTATATAATGCTAGAGCTTAATTTATTGTCCAAATAAACTATTTTTATTTATTAATTATAAATGTGAAAGACACCACATTATTCTAAAACACGTAATAGAACGACAAAGGGTTTAACATGAAATTAAAACAGAAATTACATATAACCATGAAACTTAACGGGTCTTGATCTTCGCCATTAGCCCAGGCTCCATCCGAAGAAAGGTACTAAGCGTAGGAGTCACAGGGTGATTTTCCAATACTTGAACTTGGTAATTATGTATGATAGTTGCAGCAATTGCCTTCATCCCTATAAAAGAAATGTCTTTGCCAAGACAAATTCTCGGTCCTGCACTGAAAGCGAAGAACTTATGTGCTGGCTCGTGTTTAATCCCTCCTTCCTTTGTAATCCATCTTTCTGGCTTGAATTCTCGACAATCTTCACCCCAAATTGATGTCATTCTCGCCATTGCATACGCCGAGAGAATAATATTTGTCTTCTGATTTACACGATGCCCACTTGGAAGAGTTTCTTCTTGAACAGCCGTCCGAAATTGTAGAGGAGCAGATGGGAATAGCCTTAGGGTTTCGCATAAAGCTGCATGGAGATAAACCAATTTACTCAAGTCGTCCAAGTGGAAAAGTTGACATTTTTTTACTTGTTTTTTCGGTGAATTTCTTGCTAATTCTTCTCTGATTTTTTCTTCGGCAAATGGGTTCTTCGAAATCAGCCAGAGGAACCAAGAAAGAGCTGAACTAGTTGTGTCTGCTACGCCCAAAAGTATATTGATTATGTTATCTCTCAGAACTTCCTCAGTTGGTGTAGTACCTGTCATAAATTCAGGGTCAGTGAAAAAACAATTCAAAAGATTGAAACTATCTTCCTGATCCCGTTCATTTTTTGTAGTCTCTCTTTTCATTTCTTCTTGCTTCATTGCTATCTGCTCGCTGCAAAAATCATCAATAACCTTCCGGGCCTCACTCAATTTTCTCTCCTTGCCAATTCCTAACCACCTTTGCAGTTTCCAAATTCTCTCCGGAACAACATATCTGAAAGCTGTTACTTCCCACGCATCTTCCAGGGCTTTTAACATCGGGTTTTCAGGTAATCCGACGCTTAGAGAATTAGGGTTATTGCCGGTGGCAATCACATTACCAAGGTCGAATGTAAACCTGCTGACTAAATCCTGCAAATCCAGGATTATATCTTGTTCAGAGGCATGGTCAAGAACTGGAATTAGCCCTTTTTCGATAATTTCCGAAACAGTGATTGTAAAAAGTTTATGGAACAATCGATGACCTACAAAATAGCGAGTCACTTTCCTGTGATGCTTCCATTCTTCGAAATCACTGTTGAAAGTATTGTTGTAGCCTACAAAATCAAATCTCTTTCTCCACTCGATTCCTTTTTCAAATCTTGAAAATTTGTCGACCATTATGCAGTGTACATTTGCTGGATCACTTGTGAACAAAATATCCCTTTCAGCAAGCCAAGAGGCTCTGAACAGAAATGTTCCCTTACTCTTTTCCAAGATCCGGGAAATATTTTCATAGAATTGGTGGCAATCGAGAATTATTTCTAGTAGAACTCCAGAGATTGGCACCTTATGCAGTATCTGAAGCTTTTTGTTTTTTGTGTAGTGATAGAGAACGAGAAACAAAGTAATTGCAAAGATCAAGTAAAACATGATGCTTGTAACATATAATTTGATAAAATATTCAAGTGGAACACTGCTCATCTGTTCATTGCTGATCTAATTTATACCAAATTTAATTAGCCAAGAATTTAAAGCAAAATGAATTAATCGAATCAGTATTTCTAGCCAACCCTACAGGGAAGGGGAAGTTTGGCATATATAGATAATAAATTTGCTTAATAACGGTTTTTAGCTGAGGAATTAAATGGTATAGACCTAGGATTTATTAAATTAATAACACTGTCATATAACAAGTCTTTTAACTCTTCATAATTATTAGAATGGTTGAGCAAAGCCAAACCTAGGGGTGGAAAAATTTTGTTTGGATTCAAAATTTAAACCGATCTAAAATTGATAATTTTAATTTAAATCAATTCGATCCAATTCCATAGCAAGGCTCAATTTGAATCAATTGGTTTGAATTACCGGTTTGGACCTAGCCCTAATACATTATCATAATTGTAAAGTTTAATTATTTTATTAAATTAATTTATTTTTAGAACCAAAAAATAAATATTTTACAAAGTCTATATTAAATTATATTTTTTCATTATACCCAAAAATAATCTAATTAAAAAGTTTGTTTAAAATTTAAAATTTAAAATTTTCAAATTTATATTGTCAAATGTAAAATTTTAAAATTTTTTTAGTTAAAAAAATTACCAAATATAAAATTTTAAATTTTTTACATCTATTGAATTGGATCAAGTTTAATCCAAAAATTAATTAAATTATTATAATTTAATTTTTTTCAACTCAAAATTAATTCAGTAAATTTTTAAATCAATCCAAACTGATTTGTATGGATGTGCTCGCCCCTAACCGATGAGATAGGAACCTTTATTGCCATCCCCCACTAAAGTACTTCAATTCAAGATGGGAATAAATTTAAAAATGTAATTGTGTCATGTTGTACAAGTGAAGTTTAAAAACACTAGTTTATCGTATCCTTGGTACTAAGTTGCCACCGTGCCAAATTTTCAAGAAGTGGGCTCAATATGGTCCATTGATTTATGTACGTATAAACTGTTTCATGTAAGAATTTAAAATTTTATTTTTTAACTTTAGAAATATTTTAATTATTAAAATTACTAAAATATCCAAAAATTTGGTTTTTGTACAACTATTATAAACCACTATTAAGGGCATTTTTAATTTTTTTAAAAATCATTTTTAAAAAAATAAATAAGTTAGGCACATAGGGCATGCTTGGAAGCCCAGTCTGCACTGTATTAAAGGATCTGTTTGCACAAAATCTAAATAATGCTATGTTTGGTAAGATTTTATGCCTAACTGAACTGCATTGAATGAAATCAACTGGAAGAAAATTTTGGCCCTGAATAAACTTATTATTTAATTTTTTTATAATATTTTATATATATATATATAGAGAGAGAGAGAGAGAGAGAGAGATAAATAGTCTAATTTAACACTAAAATATTAAATTTTGTTTATTTTAATTTAATTTATTTAAAATAATACAATTTAATACATATTAATTATAAATAACTTAATCAACATAAAAATTATCATCTTTAGTTTAAATAAATAATTAAAAATGAAAAAAAATTAATTGAAATAATATTAAAAATTTAATATTTAAATCTCAATTTAAAAAAAAAAAAAAAGAGTTAGTTTCCATTTACATAATAGTATTTAAAAGGGGACAATTAAACCCAAAAAAAGAAAAAAAAACTACTAAAAACGTAAGAGAGTTCCATTGAAAAGAATTAACAGTAGTTTGAAGTAGACATATGATCATTATACATAGTGAATAATGAGCCTGTAATTATGTAAAAGAATAGACGAGGAAACAGTTTTTACTAGCAAAACGAAAAAAAAAAATACAACAAAATATATGTTCCTCCTGGTAAGGCAGAAGATTTTTGTAGCAAACAAATGTCAGCGACAGAACAACTGGACATTGATATCCGTCCACTTTGATCGAGCAGAACCGCTAAATTCCTGAGAACCAGGCAGGGAAAACCTTGGAGGCTATAATATTCTTGTACTGAAACTGGCTGCTGAGGGATAAAGCGTGGGCGGTGGCGTAAGATTGCGCTGTGCTGGAAGAAGAGGAAGCATGTTGTGCTTGTATGGATCCCCGCTGAAACTGCTTTTTTCAACGAAAATCGGCAGTTACATTTGCAGAGAGGTAAGCAAATAATATGTTAACAAAATGAAAGATTCACGAGCAAACTAGAACATAGTTCTTTGGATGTGCCTTATTGTCTTGTAGAACTTATCACCATCGCTAAAGTTCTCGTCTAACTCGTTGAACAGGTTTCTGAACAGGTGAAAAAATCCATGGATTTGGCGCAGGTATCTCATCTGAAAAATATCTTCTTATGATCAACCGAAAAAAGACGGGCTTTCTCATAAAAGACCAATAGAGAAGAAATCCCACATATACGACAAGAAGCAAAAGGACTAATACACACCATTCGAAAAAATTTCATCACAGCTTCTTTGTCGTACCTTGCTTCTTTTGCTGCCTGTAGGTGTGTAAGAAATAAACAAACCATTACATAGGCTCAAAAAGGTATTATTCACTTCTGACTTTTTTTCCAAATATCTAAACAGCCCAAGAGCACAGACGATGTCTGGAATGGCTGGCAGTGCCCATTGAAGACATTAACCCATTCTAAAGAAGAGCAGAGCATTATTGATTCATCTAAGATTCTATTAATCAAGATCGAGTCCCGATCGTGTATGCAGACTAAAAAAGTTATTTTTCTTCCTTTGACATATCTTACGCTACATAAATTCCCAGAATGGTTTCCACTTTATAAGAGCCACATTCTTTGCCGTGCCAAAAGAAATATTCTAAACATCAAACTTGCACAGAAATGACAGAAATTAATTTTCCCATTCCACTAAGAAGAAAATGACATGACATAACTTCTGCTGAGATCCTACCCAACTGCATCTCCAATGAACCTGATCTGCATTTCCCCATCTTTATTTATTTATTTTTGAAAAGGTAAAAAACGACAGAAAAATGCACACAATTAAAATCATAATATTAATATGTGCTTAGCATTGCTAAAATTAACCACTCAATAGATAACACTCTTAATTTTAAAGGATCGAATAATACTAAAATATTTACAAAACATAGATGATTGAAATATGATTGTAAAAAAATTTCATGTAACTTATAAAAAAATTTATAAATAAATCAACTAGTCAAATATTTTCAATTATAAATAACCATCAATCTCTAAAATAAATCATGAAATCAAATAACAAAATGAAAAAAAAAAATCAAGTCCTAATACCCAAGAAACCAAGAGACAACATAAACTCAACTAAATTTATATTTTAAGTGTATAATCTTTCAATTATCTACAATCATAATAAATTATATAAGTTTTAAACTTAATAAGTATACTAATTTATATATAAATAAAATACACACAACATGTATACAATGTACATGCATGTTATGGTATAAGAGAAAAACATACTTAATTTCAAAAATTTCATAATATTTAAGTACTATAAAAGTTTTTTTTAGAATTTACTAAAATTTTTATAATACTTAAACATTCATAAACTTCTTTCAAATTTTACTAGGAGCATTCTCATTCAAACACTACTTATTAATACTTCACAATTACTTAACAATAATTGAACCAATATCATATGTTAATGATATACTATACGTGGGACAAGTATAAGTAGAGAATATAATTTTTAAGAAATAATAAATACTCATGCCCAAATATAAGAGCAAACCCTCACCCTAATTAGTGGTAAGTCATCCCACATGCATAAATTTTTCTTCATATAAATATAAAGATCACTATACCCCTCCAAAAATCTCTCTTATATCGTACGGAATAATGAACAATAACAATAATACCAAATCCAAATGAATAGCCACACTAAATAATAAGGGTTCTATTTAATTTATAATTGTTTACTAAAAAAGTAATAAATTTTGATATCTTAACACACAAAATTTAATTTTCACAAGCACTTTTCTTACAAAATTAATTTCTTATTACTTGAAATATAATGCACATGTTCATACTTAAATATTAATGCACATGACATAAAAATAATTACAATAATATAATCATAAATAATTACAATCACAATAATACATATATTTATAAACAATCACATAAATATATAATAATATTAAAATAATACTTTTATAAGAGTTTATAATTCAAAAATATTCTTAAAAATACATTCAAACTATTAGGATTTGTTTTAGAAACTATTCGTATTGTCGATTTCAGGAATATTCCTTACAGAGATGATATCAAATAAGCAACAATATCACATAGTAGACATACTGAATATTTTCGGTAAATATTATGAAATGATATGAGTGCGGATAACGTGAAAGTTACGCTATTAGGATATTAGTATGGATTAAATAGTTAAAAAACTAGTTTTTCGAACATGACCACGCAAACGATAAATCACATGGTAATGCATGTAACTAATAATTTATCGTATAATTGTACTAGTATGCAATATTATTTTTTGATTTGAGAAATCATAGTAGAATATAGTGTAAATGTATACATTTCATATGGTGTATAAATACGAAATTAATCACGTCTTATATAATAAAACTGATTTAGTCACATATTGTTTATATTTGAAAATGAATGATGTCTAAGACGGGATCCGTTAGCTCGATTTATATTACATTGGAATTTTTGTTGACTAGATTCATATTTAAGTTATGAAACAAATATCAATAAATAGCTTAAATAATAAATTACTAGCCAATATAATTAAATATCACACAAAAAAAATTATAATAATGAGTTCAGCATATATTGATCGATAGTTCGTATTTTTATCGGTATGAGATCATGGCATACTATATATCCTTACTCGATTAAGATTGGACAATGAAAAAATTTTATCTATGCGATATATATAATTAGAATGAAATTCGATGAAATACGACTTTATTGTAGTTAAAGACTATGACATTTTGCTAGATATTAACTATAGTCATTAAACTTTTAGATAGTTAAAAATTTGAAAAGTTTAAAATAAATTCATGGGTATTTCATAATAAATTAACATGATAACATCAATAACCAAAAATAATGAGAAATATTTTAGAGAAAAAATATTATCAATAAAAAAGTTAGTAATTTTTAAACAATATATAGACTAAAATAAATATATATAAGTTTTATATATTTATAAATTTTTTAAAGTATTTGAAGAATTTTTCATAATTTTGCATTAAAATATAATCTAATATAAATTATATGGTCTAATTAATAATATATGTTATCAAAAAATCTAAATGCAAATATATAATTATTAAATAATTACACTTAAGTTCATAAAATTATATTTAATAGTTAAGTAAATATTTTGTATTTAAGTACAAGAACTAAAATGCATAAAATAAGAATTATTAAATAATTATTATTTTATCTATAACACATATTTATTTTTAATTAAAAGTAGGAGTAAATATGAAAGTCATGGATATGTTTAAGTATATATATGGGTGACTTTACTAATTTTGTATAATTTGAAAAAAGAAAACCTAGCTCTCCCATGTAAAATTTAGCCAAACACTCTCCCAAGCTTTGGTTGTTGTAGATTGTAGAATTTTCATAATATTAAATGTATGTCTTCATCATTCAAGTGTTTATGGCTGAAATAAACTCATTTTATGGTAAAAATTTTGCATAGATATTATGTATGTAATCTTTGCATTCTATATGTTTGTCAAAATGTTTGAATGGATTAAGTATGCATTCCTTCACAAATATATACATATGTTCATTATGATTCTCTTTTAAAAATTATACTTAACTTTTGAGATTCTAATAAAACTAATTTTAGCTCTTTGACCTATAATCAAAAATTAACATTCATAAGGTTTTTATCCATTATCAAAAATAAAGTATAATTCTATTAGGCCTTAATAGTATAATTTAAAATATTTAATCTATTTAACAACTCAATATTTTTAAACTTACTAAAACTAATATTATATTGTTTAAGAATTTTTTTTTATACGATAAACGACATTATTATTTAACCAAATTATAACACAATACTCATGAAATATAATTTAAATTCTAATAAAAATATCAACTTCTTAACCCTCAAAATACTAAACATTTTCATATTCTAAACTTAATTACTTGTTCTAATAGTATTATGTTATATGTTGAATAACCCTCAATTTTTAATTTTTAGCAAATGCAACAGATTTTCAAACGTCGTAAAATTTTGTAAAAATAATAAAGACATATAGATAGTAATATATTAAAATTTTTTGAGTCTGCTCTAATTGTTTAAAATAAATTTTATTTTTAAAATATTAAATTTTGCTAAAAAAAAATTGGTAGTGAACTATTTTTATTTAAAATTTCATAACAAATCAAAATTATAGAATTTAGTCCTAAATTTTTAATATAATAAAGTAAACTAATTAGAAATTAGTAAAATTTCGTAATTTTTTTAAAGTTTAATTAGCTAAAAAAATTTCATCATTCAACCGTTTAACAAAAAGAACTAGTTTTCATATTCATAACGTCAACTTTAAAAAATCATCAAAAATTACAAATTTAATATTTTTTTTTATAAAATAAAACTTATAGTAACTATACAACTGTCTAGTTTATTCATGTGAATCAGTTTTGTCAAATTTGAATAATTATTATATATGATCTCTATAAAAATTTTATTTTTTTTCTACTATCACTCTCCGAATAAAATTCCTAACCCTTAATCATGAAAAGTTTAAAATTTAAGCATCATAATCTGGTTATAAAATTCAATCATTATATTCTATAAAGCTTAATATATAAAATAAACACCATAACACTTACTATTTTTCCTTTTTTTTTCTTTTTTGCCTCTTGTTCTTACTCCTTTTCTTTCTCCAAAATTTGTCAAAACTCTAAATATAAATCAATCCTTCTGCATATACTAGTATAAAATATCAATTTAGTCCTTAAGTTGATTCTTTCTATCTATTTAACCTCAAATTTAATATTTATTCATAAACATCTAATTATTTTCTATATAAATATATATATATATCCATGAGAGCATAACTTATTATATTTATATATATTAAAAAAAAAAAGGGTATTACACAATATATATTAATATGTCCTATGAAATCTATGTAATGTTGTACCTTAATTTATTGTAGAAATAGAGGAAAATATTTTCATTTGTTACTTAAATACGTGAAAGATATCGCATGTTATTTTAAAGTACATTATAAAAATCATCATGATTATATGATGAATCTAATTGTAATTTTTTACGTAACCTCGACAGAACAAAAGAGTTTATTATAAGAAAATAATGAAATAATTAAATTTTTAAAATAAAATTCAAATAATTTTAAAAATTATTTACTACTCATTTTAACTATTGACACAATAAGTCTCATCTTATCTAAATACCCTTTTAAGAATAGATTTTAGAATATTTAACATTTTTCATTGTGTTATAATGTTACAGTATGTTTTAGTTATGTTCTAACCTGTATAATGCTAGAGCTTAATTTATTGTGGATAACCTGGATAATACTATAGCTTAATTTATTAGACTACTCATAAATGTGAAGGACACCACATTGTAAGTATCCACACTTTATAGTAGAATAAAGTTTATAATACGTGGGATGCTTATGTAAAACGTTATTAAAATTATAAATTTTAAAAACTAGTTAACTTTTCATAAGTCCTTAATTCTTCAAAAATTAGCAGTTTAATCTCAATGGACGATTTAATAATGTCATGTGTCTATAAATTAAATGTAAAATATTCGAAAAATATACAACTCAAAATTTTTCTTCTTTAAATTTTTTAGAAATACTATTTTAAAACTTTGGTCATATCTTCGAAGTAATTTGCTTATAAATCCTATAACCAATCTCTACCGAAAAAGAGCAAATAACGCTTTAAAAAAACAAATTTTTGGTCTTCATAAAAAAAAAAACTTACTATTAATTTATTTAAATGTATTTACATTATAATATCATTCATGAGATGATTGTGTGATACAAACTAGTAAAAAGCATGATAAAAGCGGCATGACAACAACAATAAGATCTATTTTAATTTATAAATACAAATTAAACAAAGTCCATCTTTAAGAGAAAAAAAAAATCAATTCCTTTAACTTTTATTTCTACTGCAAAAAAGGGGGGGGGGTAAATTTACTAATCTATTTTTTTATTACAAAATAAAAAAAGTATTTAAAGTCAGAAGTACTTTTGTGTTGGTAAACTGCTCAAACCAATCAACTTAATATATCAAATACTAGTGTTAAATAACAAGTATGTTCTGTAACCTATATAATACTAGAGCTTAATTTATTGTCCAAATAAACTATTTTTATTTATTAATTATAAATGTGAAAGACACCACATTATTCTAAAACACGTAATAGAACGACAAAGTCTTTAACATGAAATTAAAACAGAAAATACATAAAACCAGGAAACTTAACGAGTATTGATCTTCGCCATTAGCCCAGGCTCCATCCGAAGAAAGGTACTAAGCATGGGAGTCACAGGGTGATTTTCCAGTGCTTGAAGTTGGTAATTATGTATGATAGTTGCAGCAATTGCCTTCATCCCTATAAAAGAAATGTCTTTGCCAAGATAAATTCTAGGTCCTGCATTGAAGACAGCGAAGAACTTACGTGCTGGCTCGTGTTTAATCCCTCCTTCCCTTGCTACCCATGTCAAATTTTCAAGAAGTCAGATTTCATACTGTTTATATATATATATTGTGTCACGTAAGAGTTTAAATTTTGATTTTTATAAATTTTAAAAATATTTTATTTATTAAAATTATTAAAATATCTAAATATTTGGTTTTTGTACAACATTTATAAACTACAATTAAGTGTATTTTTAATTTTTTTAAAAATCATTTTAAGAAAAAAAAAAAAAAAAAGTTGGGCACATAGGACGTGCTTGGTAGCCCGGCCTGCCCTACATTCAAGTGTCAAATCCAGTAGAAAAGTTAGGCACATACGGCATGCTTGGAACCCCAGTATGCACTGTATTAAAGGATCTGTTTGCACAAAATTTAAATAATGCTTTGTTTGTTTGGTAAAATTTTAGACCTAACTGAACTGCATTGAATGAAATCAACATGAAGAAAATTTTGGCCCTGACCCGCGCCCCCATCGGGTCAAGTCTGAACCGAATAAATTTATTATATAATAATATAATATTACATATTTATATATATATATATATAAAGATAAATAATTCAATTAAACACCAAAGTATTAAATTTTATTAACTCTAATTTATTATAATTTAGTTCAATTTAATTAATTTAAAATAATATAATTTAATATATGCTAATTGTAAGTAGCTTAGCTTAGTTAATGTAAAGATCAACACGGCCAAATTCATATTGACCTAACACAATTAACATCTTTTGTTTATATAAACAATTAAAAATAAATATTAATCTCAATAAAAAAATATTAAAAATTATTCTAAAAATTTAATATTTAAATCTTAATTTAAAAAAAAAAAAAAGAGTTAGTATATATTTAAGTATATATTTAAATAATAATGTTTGAAAGGAAAAAACTAGATCAAAAAAAAAATACACTGAAACATGTAAGAGAGTTTTATTGAAAAGAATTAATAGTAATTTCAGATAGACATTTGATCATTATATAAAAGAATAGATGAGGAAACAGTTCTTATAAGCAAAATGAAAAATCATAGAACAAAATATATGTTCCTCTTGAAAAGGTAATAAATTTTCGACTTAATACGATTCATTAATATTTGTGTATATAGTGTCACGTAAAAACTTAAGATTTTATTTTTTAAAATTTAAAAATATTTTATTTATTAAAATTATTAAAATATCCAAAATTTTGATTTTTGTACAACTATTGTAAATTACTATTATGGGTATTTTTAACTTTTTAAATATTATTTTTTAAAAAAAATAAATAAGTTAGGCACAGAGGGCATGCTTGGAAGCCCGGTCCACCCTACATTAAAGTGTGAAATCCAGTAGAAAAGCTAGGCACACGGGGCATCCTTAGAAGCCCAGTCTGCACTGTATTGAAGGATCTGTTTGTCCAAAATTTCAAAAAATGCCATGTTGGTAAGATTTTATACCTAACTGAACTGCATTGAATGAAATCAACGTGAATAAAATTGTGGCCCAGACCCGCGCCCCCGTCGGGTCAAGTCTGAACCCAATAAATTTATTCATTTTAACACCAAAATATTAAATTTTATTCATTTTAATTTATTATAATTTAATTTAATTAAAATAATAAATTTAACACATATTAATTGTAAATAGCTTAATTAACGTAAAAAATTTGTAAAATGAATTGAACTAAAACCCTGTACTAAATACGATGAAAACACAATACAAACTCAATCCAATACAAGTAAATTTTACCAAACACAATTATCATTTTTAATTTAAGTACATAATTAAAAATAAATATTAATTTCAATAAAAATTAATTAAAATGATATTAAAATTTTGATTAAAAAGAGAGTTAGTTTATATTTATATAATAATATTTAAAAGCAAAAAATTAAATCCAAAAAAAAAAAAGAAAAAAAACACAATAACCGTAAGGGAGTTCCATTGAAAAGAATTAACAGTAATTTTAGGTAGACATTTGATCATTATACATGGTGAATAATAAGCCTGTAGACATTTGATCATTATTACATGGTGAATAATAAGCCTGTAATTATGTAAAAGAATAGATGAGAAAACGGTTTTTACTAGCAAAACAAAAAATTATACAACAAAATATATGATCCTCCTGGTAAGGCTGCAGACGTTTTGTAGCAAACAAGTGTTAGCGACTAAACAATTAGACATTGATATCCGTCCGCTTTGATCGAGCAGAACCGCTAAATTCCTGAGAAGCAGGCAGGGAAAATCTCGGGAGGCTATAATTTTCTTGTATTGAAACTGGCTGCTGAGGATAAAGCGTGGGCGGTGGCATAAGATTGCGCTGTGCTGGAAGAGGAGGAAGCATGTTATATTTGTATGGATCCCCGCTAAAACTGCATTTTTCAACGAAAATTGGCAGTTACAATTGCAGAAAGGTAAGCAAATAATACGTTAACAAAATGAAAGATTTGCGAGCAAACTCGAACATAGTTCTTTGGATGTACCTTGTTGTCTTGCAGAAATTATCCTCATCACTAATGTTCTCATCTAATCGCTGAACAGGTTTGTGAACAGGTGAAACAGACCATGGATTTGGCGCAGGCATCTCATCTGAAAAATATCTTCTCCTGATCAACTGAAATAAGACGGGCTTTCTCATAAAAGACCAATAGAAAAGAAATCCCACATATCCAACAGGAAGCAAAAGGACTAATACATACCATTCGAAAAAATTTCATCACGGCTTCTTTGTCATATCTTGCGTCTTTTGCTGCCTGTAGATGTGTAAGAAATAAACAAACCAGTACATGGACTCAACAAGTTATTATTCACTCCTGACTTCTTTTCCAAATATCTAAACAGCCCAAGAGTGCATACGATGTTTGGAATGGCTAGCAATGCCCGTTGAAGACATTAACCCATTCTAAGGCAGTGCAGAGCATTATTACCTCATCTAAGATCCTATTAATCAAGATCAAGACCCAATCATGTATGTAGATTAAAAAAGTTATTTTTCTTCCTTTGCCACATCTTACGCCTCATAAATTCCCAGAATGGTTTCCGCTTTATAAGAGCCACATTCTTTGCCGTACCAAAAGAAATATTCTACACATCAAACTTGCACAGAAATAACAGAAATTAATTTTCCCATTCCCCTAAGAAAAAAGTGACATGACATAATTTCTGAATAAATCCTACCCAACTGCATCTCCAATGAACTTGATCAGCATTTCCCCATCTTTATTTATTTATTTATTTATTTTTGGAAAGGTAAACAAAAACAAACAAAATGCACACAATTAAAAGATAACAAAAACATGCCACCACAAGAAAATTTAGAGCAATCAATGATAACTTTTTACTGTCAGTATATATCTTACAAAGCAACCAGAAACAAAAATAATAACATAACATGGACCCAATAACTGAAAGTATTCAACGCTCTCACTTTTAAACATGCACAAATGAATAGATGGTCTTATATTATTCAAATGCCATTTCAAGCAATGAATTACTACACTTGCTATCTAGGTTTCAACGCACTGATTTAATTTCTTTGATGCATCAAAACACCATTATAAATTTCAGAAATATTCAATGAAAAATAAAACAAAATGCTCAAACTCAACGACATCAGGGTAATTGAATACTTACCGCAATAAGACCTCCACTGCCAGGAAAACTGTCAGACAGAGGAAGTTCCTCACTAGATGGAAGCAAACCCTGTTTCTCAACCCACTGGCGAGCTACATCAACAAGATTGCCGCTGCTTCCTGTCGTACCCTCTTTTGCTGCGACATCAGCTTTGTTACCAATAACAATATATGGCACAGGAAGGCCACCAGGACCTCCAGAACCCAGAGGAGCTGAAAATGTCCCAGTTGCAGCAATCTCGGATGCCCACTTGTGCAAGTTCGTTTTTGTTCTTCGCTGCGACAGATCATGGACAAAAATAACACCTGCAAACAAGTTTTTAACCCAAAATTGTTGTTATAAGACCGTTGATGACAGTGTGTGCTATATGTACAAAAACATTGAAGAGAATATCCATATACTGTTGAATTAGGAATGTATTCTTATGATAGGCATGATGGTATGATGTATTACTTCACCAAAGAAAAAGATGTTAATAGTTGCTTCCATTTCAAAACAGCTTCCTGGAAAATGATTCTTTTTCATGTTGTCATATAGCAACATAAATATGCATTGATATAATAGTTTTATATTTGTAAATTCCTTTTTGTTTCTGGCTAGAGCCTTTTCCCTTCATAAAATTTTGATTAAAAAAAGACATTGAAGAGAATATCCATATACCGTTGAATTAGGAATGTATTCTTACAATAGGCATGACGGTATGATGCATTACTTCACCAAAAAAAAAGATGTTAATAGCTGCTTCCATTTCAAACAGCTTCCTGGAAAATGATTCTTTTTCATGTTGCCATATAGCAACATAAATATACATTGGTATACTCATTTTATATTTGTAAATTCTTTTTCTGTTTCAGGCTAGAGCCTTTTCCCTTCATAAAATTTTGACAAACAGTTAATTATCAAGAAAATGAAAAGATTTAACACTCACCATTGATTTGCGAATAGAACATAGACCTGCAATCTTTGTATCTCTCATGTCCTGATATATCCCAAAGTTCAACAAAGAAATCTCTCTCAAAATCCCCTTTGATGCTGTTTGAGGAGCTACCAGGATTTCCATAAGTAACATGCTGGAGGATCATAACAACAGTAGCAACTGGTGACAATTTAAACTATGGCAATAACTCTTCAGTATCACTAATAAAAAGGAAGACAAGTCTTACCTTCACACCAACTGTACATCCAATTGTTTGGGAAGGGCGATAAAGGCAAGAACCTTTGACAATCAGATTAACAAGAGAAGTTTTCCCCACACCTATAACAAATTAAAATTTGAAAAATGAAGTTTAACACCTAATACAGAAGTCAAGAGAGAGAATGAAAAAGATAACAGGGAAAGGCTGCCACAAATTTTGAGCAGTAAAAAAATCACAAACCTGAAAATTCATCCCACCCTGATTTAGGTATAGTAAAACCATACATGTTTATTGGAACAAACCAATTTATATCATGGCATAACTATTCCACAATGACAAAACCGCAGAAATTGTAAGTTTTCCCTCATGAAAACTGAATCCAGAGTGTTCTATGATGCTACGATCAATATCTTCCATACTGTTAAATCCTATTAGAATATGGGGAACAAATCTCCATCTAATTCCAAAATGAAGAGCCAATATTACTTTGATGGTTACCTACTCATCTTTCCTCGAAATATCATCCAAGTATCCAAAACATAAATAACTAACCAACACCTTAAACCACATCAATAATAATCATTCTTGAAAAGGAACCTCCACAACATAGTTCTAAAGGACGTTACTTGCACCAAAATTTCACTTAGTGGCAATACTTGAGAAATTTGTATTTCTGTCAGCCTTGAAACTTAAAGAATTTGACATTGATTGGGAAAATCACCCTGTGAAGAATCCAAATGTTCTCCTCTCTAACTATCATCCAGAACATTCAGATGTTGAACAAGACAAAACGCAGGAATCATAATTTTTGTTCACAATTTTTTTGAATCAAGCCTATATAAGTCCAAATATAAATATTAAGGATGGGGAGGAGGTTCAGTTTACATTTATGTTTCAATAAGAAACTATAATATTTATAAAAAAATTAAAAACTATAAAAAAAATGGTGTCGTGACAATCATTTATGCACACAAGATCATTATGAATTGCATGTCTATAAAAAGAAAAGCTTGCACTGAAAATGACAAAGCGCATACCTACAGTTACTTGAAAGTTACAAAAGCCAACTCAACTAAAAGCTAACAACACTAGGTCCTCATAAATAAGGACAAAAAATTAAGTCATGAACTTCTGGACTTTGTAAATTTTTACATTTTCACTGCAAAAGAAAAGTTACACGTGAAAACCAGCTGCATCCAGCTGAATGCATCTCTCTACACTTCCAACAGATGAGACAACAACAGTTTTACAAAGAGGGAGATGGATACTTGATTTGGGTATTGCCATTAGTCCCCAAGAATAAAAGAAAAATGTTAATCTGAATTTTCATCATAAATATAAGATCAAATCGAAAAAAGGCAATAGATAGTCTTGCTTTCTTTTTACAAGATTCTCCAACATAATATTTGCTAATATTTTTATAAATCCAGAGAATCGACTTTTCCTCCAAGCCAGCATCAAATCCAACCTTTTCCAAATTGCCCACCCTACAACTCACATATCACTGGTCCTCAATTATATTTGTTTTAATAGTTTGACAAACCCAAGGCCTTTACTCACTTTTTCTATCACCAATATGGAAGATCTAACAGCTGATTGATCAAACTCCACAAACTTACTATTTACATCAACTAAAACACTACCACCTTAAATTATTGTATCTTGACAACTCTTCCAAACAAAATCACCTGCTTCTATAGTCTTCTAGAGTTGAACTTCTACTTCACAAATGAAATCTCCAATTCAGAATATGTTTAAGATTGAGGTATTGTGGCTTTGAGCTACAGCTGTTGTTAGATTAAATCACTAGATGTCAAATATTACTAGAAAAACATTTTAGCTATTATACTGTGAACGCACGGCAGAAGAACAACGGCCTCGATCAATCCAAATAAGCAAACGCTAAACTTGTTCCAATACCCAGATCAAGTTCAGTTCAACTCTATGTACTTTCAATCATAATTTAAGTTTTTCACTAACAGAAATATAGTCAAACACTTAAACAGCAAACATACCAAAACAACAAAATTCACGTAAACTACTATTCAGATTTAGAGAATAAATAAACCAAATACCTGAATCACCAACAACAAGAACTCGAACCTGCCCAGAAGGCGGCCCGCCATTAAGCTCTTTACTCTCCCTCTCACGTTGCCTCCAAAACATGTTTTTATCTTCAGCCAAAAATTACTTCCAAAAAAAATCCCAAATCAAATACCATAGAATCGAACACTTTGTCACAATCAAGTCCCATCAAACAAACTAATCAAATTCAATCCACGACTACACTTTCTCCAAACGGGTTCCATGTCACAAGCAATTTAAGCCAGGATCTAAACTGAAATACAAATACCCGACGCCGAACATTTCTCGATGGAATCAAAACAGTTCTCGATAATGCTAAATACCCCGTTCGCCAAATTACCAGTTCACAGATCCAACAACAAATCTCGATCTAGGTCTCCTCGAAATAGAGATTAAACACGAAAATTCACAGAGATTAAACACGAAAGTTCACAGAAACTGGGTATCTCTTGGACCTCGTTGTCTAGTCGAGTATTGGAAGAACAAGATCTAGAACTATCACTTTATCGATTTGTAACTGGATTTATTTTAATTTCCTTTTCTGCTTGAATCTGATAAAAAGCGTTCAGAGGTTTAAAAAATTGTACGCGAACTATTTGATTAAGGTGCCGATTCAAGGTGGTGATGCAGATCCATGTTTGAAGAAACGTCAAAACCGCAAGTGGAAGGTGGTTTTCACGCGCCAAAAAGCTCGTGAAGTTTTCTGCCCTTCTTCTGCTTTGTTGGAGCAACCTACAAGTGTCATTTTTGTTTTTTTAATTTTTATCATTATTTTACCAATCTTTTTTTTTTTAACTTTATTTATCATTATTTTATCGATTTAATGAGATGAAAAAAAAATTTACTTCAAACTAATAATTTCTAATAAATAAAAACTGAATTCGAATTAAGCATTGCAAAGAGTGTATTATTTTCTCTTAAAATAAAACTTAACCATTCCAAACACCTAAATATATATATATATATATATGTGTGTGTGTGTGTGTGTGTGTGTAAAAATTCAAACTCAACAATAAATAATTTACGTAAATTTTAAAATTATGATATTATAATATGTAATATTGTATTAATTTATATATTTTATACTCATAAGTATTACTTTATTTATAAATATAAATGATGCGTTCTCACAAATATCGTGTATTATAATATGTAATATTGTATTAATTTATATATTTTATACTCATAAGTATTACTTTATTTATAAATATAAATGATGCGTTCTCACAAATATCGTGAAATATGTAAAATTTTTTACTGTAAATAAAAATAATTTAAATAATTTAATAATATTTTTAAAGAATAATTAAAAAATAAAATAAAATAATTTGTCCCCATGGCTATATAATTTGCTAATGGATGATAAGAATTTAAGTTACTATTTGCAATTTTTTGAGCTAAATATGTGCGTATACACATGTACATGTGTGTATATTTACGTACATATTGTACGTGTGCACAAACGCGTGGGTGTAAAAAAAATTAAAAAAAGTTGAAGAAAATTGTTCAATGCAACCCAGCCCAAGCATTTTGGACAGAGCCGCAACAGATGGGCCACGGGTGAGGCCCACTTTAGAGCAGGATAGTTTAAGCAAGGGATGGGTCCCTCTATTTTGAAAAAAAAAACTAACAAATAATAAAATACTTTTATTATTCGTACTAAATAGATCCCTAATGTTAGTTATTATTTTATTAATATTTTATTTTTTAAATTTATCTTTAAAACTAATATTACACCTTGATTTAGACATTTAATAATTTACACAATTTATTTACCATTTATAAATCAGTAAATTGATTCAATTTGAATAGTCGAAATAATTATTTACATATACGCTAATTATTTATTAATTACACACATTATATTAAATTTTAACTATTAAAAATATATATTAGTTCAACAGTTAAAAAATTATATAAGAATTTATGTAAGAAAAAATTATAATGACAAATTGTGAAATATCCTAAGCATACATGTACACAAAGCAAGCAAAGCCATCTAAAGCAAAGGATGAATGAAGTATACAGGCCTTGCTAGTCCAATTTTTTTGTAATTTCATGGAGTCTCATCCAAAAACATGCATGTACTTATAGATATTGTACACAAATTTAAAGTACCATAATTTCCGTAAATTTTCAACATGGGATCAATATGGTAAATTGATGCTTAATTAATTCTAATGGCTGCTAGCTTGAGAATTAATTAATTAATTAAGCTGGATTTTTTTATAATTTTTGTTTTCTATATAAAGAAGAAGAAGAAGAAGAAGAAGAAGGTTGCAAAGTCTAGCAATTTTGAGCCGTCTGATGATGTTGATGATGTTGATTATGATTATAATTAACATAATCATAATCATAAACAACACAAGGGCTCTCATGGTTGTGAATCCCTTCGTATGTAGTAATCACATAACTTGAATCTTCTCTGTCTCTTTCCACTCTCTTCTTCACTTGGCATCCTCCACTTGAACATTTATAGTAATTCCTGCTTAAATTCATACAATACATTAATTTTACTTTACAATCTCTAACTCGTTCATTGTAATTCTCAATTTTCTTTTTAAATTTAACATATAAATTTTTTTAAAAATTAAAAAATTTAAAATTATAAGTGCAATAAAAAATTAAAAAATTATAATAAAATAATTAAAAAAATTAGTGTACTCTACATTTTTTTAACTAATTCACGATGAAATATATTCTCTACATATTATATTTGTCATTGAAAACTTGAAGCATAGCAGTGCACAATTTTATAAAATACACATAAAATATTGGTTAGAAAATGAAAACAAAAATTATAAATTTCAATCCACTAGTTCTTATCTATCTCATTTTTGTGAAAATCAACTTCATTAAAAAAAAATGGCATGCAAGATAGGCAACTGTGATTCGAAAGAAATTTCTAAAGCATAATAAACAAGAAAAGAATAATTTATTGACCAATCTTTAATATAAAAAAATTTCTCTCTCTCTCTCTCTGTATATATATATATATATTTATTAAAATATAATAATTTAATATTTTGAATTTTGTTCACACTAAAGTTGAGATGGGCATTTGATTTTTTTCTTTTTAAAAAAAAAATTTGAACAAAGACAAAAATACAATAGAATTTGGAAGAAGCTATAATTCCGAGAATTATTCTTTTTAATGCAATGTGTATTTGAAAATAACTCTAAAAATAAATTTATTTAAAATTTTCCAAGTCTATAACTTTAAAAGTTTAACGTTTTACTCTAAATTCACATACCAATTTTATACTTTGAACCTTTCTACTTTCAAAATTTAATATTTTACCCCTAATTTAGAAACTTTGTTTAGATTTTGTCTTCTTTTAACTTCACTATTTAAGCATTTTGACTCTTAAATTTACAATTCGGACTCTTACTCTTGATTTTAAAGAAAGAAAAGAGTTATCATTCAAAGATTATTCAAATACATCGAATGAATAAAAAAAATAGGCCGGCAATTTATTAAATGGTAGCTAGTGGTGCTCATTTTTTGTAATTCCACTTGCTCTTGCCTTTAGCTTTCATAATAAACCCTAGTTTTGTGCACACATCTAGCATCGCTCTCATCAAAGAGGACAAGCCCAAGATATAAACAAGCTTCATGCATGTACCTTTCACTAATCTAATTAGACCCACTAATCCTAGTAAGGAAATTATACATACATACACGAAGGTATTGTGTGCATTAAAGATACATGTTCACAGTCTTAGAAAAGACATCTCTCTCTACATTTGTTTTAATCAATTTGTCCTATTGCTTCATAGGTCTCGATCTCATGCACAATATGGCTAATTTTTGGTACGTATGCATACACAAGTCTAGGGTTTTGGGGGAATTTTTATTCAACAACTAGCTAGTATACACATTTATGAACTAGTATGAGAGAGATTTTTGTGTGTTATGATTAATTCTAGAAGCTTTGTTGGGATTCGTTTGTGTGGTGAGTGATGTTTCTTCAATCTCTTTCAAGAAATGAATGCAAAATGTTTGTTAAATTCATGGGGCATATACATGCCCATTTGCATGCGCTCCTTTTTTGCTTTGATGTGAGAGATTTTGTCTTCTATCACTCTAGGAAGAGCATAGCAAAACAACTCGAACATACAATGAACCCAACAGAGTGAAATTGAAATTCTAAATTTCTAGGAATTTCTTTTAAAAAATTATGAATGAAATAACCGTGTAAATTATAAATTAATTACTCTTAAATAATTTTTAATACATAAATATTTACATTTTAATAAATTTAAAAACTTTTTTATGATATGATAATCTAAGATTGAATTAAAATAATTTGACTAAAAATTTATAGTTCAAACCTCGCTTTGATGTCATATTAGAGACGAGATTTGTTTATTTGTTATGATATTTAAGAAAAAATTAACTTTTTTTAAGACTTATTGTTAAAAAGAGATGAACTAAGAAAACTATTAGATGACATGGTGGCAGCAGAAATTCTTGAGAGTTTTTTGAGACAAACAGAGAGAGATCCATTCATAGGGCTAGCAGTAACATATAGAAAACGTGTTGTCATTTTATAATTATGATTATAAACAAATAAGCAGTTAATTAGTATTATAATCAAGCAAAACCATTTAATTTTATTATAACTAGATCAGTTGATTAACTAGATTAACATGAAAGCAATGAAATTAGTCCATTGTTTTGGAATCTTTATACCGTCATGGCCATTAGTTTCAGCGACAAGTCATGAGATCTGTAATAACGAGCCAAATTGATTATCAAATCAGAGCTGGGGTCCATTAAATCATGAGATCCACTGCATCTAACACTATATAGCACTCATAATATCACTCATATATGTAATTTATATATTTCTATGTAATTATCAAACTTTTAAAGCAATGAAACTAAACTAATCCTAGTTTAATTATAACTAATTAAACAACTCGCTTTGATTAATGAATCGATCAATTAATTACCTGGGATTTGGGCTGTTCTTCACTGACTTCTTCCCGTATTTCCTCCATTTGTATCCATCATCCATAACTTCCTGCTCTGATTTTGTTCGAAATGCAACTTTTTGCCCCCCTTCCATCTTCGTTTTCTTGCATTTTCTGCACAAACAAACCCATAAATAAATAAATTATCCATAAAATCTTCCATCTTCACCCAAAAATAACCAATTTATCAAGAAAATCTACCCTATTTCTTAAAAAATAACCAAAAAAACACTAAATGGGTATATCAATATATATATCTGTAAGCATAACACTTGCATGTCACTATTTTCTGATGTTGCACCATTTGATGAATGGTCCATGATCATCTTCTCCGATGATAACATGCTTTGAGATGAATTCGAATCTTCGTGATGAACAAATCCATGATGATCATCATCAAAAATGAGGTAATCAGATAGCTCAAATTCTGACGGTGGATAATTAACAATACTGCTGTCGTGAGGAAGGTAACCGTAAGAATTAGGGCTAGGGTTAGAGTTTTCAGTGTAGTCCATTTTTGGCGAAGAAAACACTGTAAGAGAGCAGAAGAGAGAGAGAGAGAGAGAGAGAGAGAGAGAGAGAGAGGGAGACTATGCTCGTTGGACAAGATTTCTTTTATATATAGAAAAAAATAATAATAATAATAATAATCAATCAATAAATATATTATTCTAAAATTTATCTTCTTAACTATTTTTATTTTTGATTTTTTCGTGTTCCTTCATGGACACTTTCCCGGAGGGATACAACGAAGGTGCTTCAGTTCCCACGTGGCACAATGGGATAGGAAAGATGATGTCATCACTGTGACGTAAGTCAATTTAGTTCTTTGTTGTCCGGGACCCGCAGTGCAATAATTTTTATTTTTCCCTAGGCTATGGTCTATGCATGCATTTGGTGGGATAAAGTACAAAGTAGAGGAAAAGAACTTCCAGCTCCCTGTTTTTCTTTTTTTCACGAATAAATATATATGTTTCTGTTTATATCAAATAGGTCCCCAGCTCCTATTAAAATGACTAAAATATTCTTTAGTAGCTTACATATTAAAATAATATTCATATTCAAAATAATTCATATAAATTAATACAATAATACTATATCCTTATCATTTATCTTGTATTTTAAAAAAATAAAAGATAAATTACATAGGACATAAGGTAACAATATAATATTGTGATGCAATTTATCTATGTAGAATTCGCATTCGAGTTTGTATTCTTAGTATTCTTTTATATATTATGATTAAATTGTACTGTTATTAGGATAATTTGGTCATTTTATAAGCATTATAAACCTAATTTTTGACAAAATGGAAAACCTATGTTCTTATTTGTGACAATATGAAAAATCAGGGGCTGGATGTTATTATCCTCTGAAGATGCAGAGCAACGATGATCACTCTTCTTGGTCCACGAATCGCAATTGCTACACGTGGTAGTTGATTAGTATATTTGATTAAGAGTGTGTGGGCCAGACGAGCACCATGGCAATATGTGCAAGCGAAAGAATTAACATCAACCTTGCGTACCGTAGTTTATATTCTATTTATGGTTTTCGAATTTTTTTAAATATCATTTTATTATAAGATTAATATACTATTTTCTTAAAATAATTTTTTTTTAAAAAAAAAAATCTTGACTTGATTTGACCAATTGGAACAAGCAAGTCCATTATCTCATTAATTAATTAATTATAATATAATTAATTAGTTACAAAACCACTAACCATTTTTCAAAGATAAAAGATAAACAGTGTGCGCAAGAAAATTTTAAAAAATTTAAAAAATATAAATATAAAAAAATATTTTTATAAATAATAATGATAATATTTTTTTAAAATAAAATATTTTTATTGTATTATAATTTTATCGTTAAATTAAATTTAACATATTAATAAAATATAAAAATTAATAATTTTACTATCAACGACAAAGTGATTAATGTGTTTTTTTTTTTTTTACTCTTTTTAAGTAAAATATTTATCCACAAGGAAGTAACTTTTTCTTACCACCGTACCACTTTCGGCAAAACTATTGATTGTATAGAGTACTATACTTTAAAAAAGAGACCCATTTCACATAAACATAGAGCAAAAAGAAAAGAAGATGTTAACCACTAACTGATCACTTAATCACTTGAGTATATTTTGCTTGAAAATGACATGAAAGTAATTTTCAAAAAATAAAAAATAAAAAAAGGGCAGCAATTTGGTAGTTTCTTTGCCTTTTTTCTTCTTTAAATTTCTTTGAAAAAATAACTGACAGGTCCCTGAGTTTAAATAATATAACAGATGAAGATTTACTTTTAACTATTTATCCATAGTGTGGTTATTCCGTTATGAAAAGGCCTCGTTCACGTACAGGGACCTATTTGTATAAATAATTAAAGTGTGCGTGTGTGCGTGTGTGTCTGTATATATACACATTATTTCATTTATTTTAGCAGGGTTTCTTCCTATGTTCTTGGTGCATGCATGTAACATTTTGGGCTTTTTCAAGTAATGAATTTTATCAATTGTTTATGATACATTCTTGTAAGTGTTAAAATTTATTTACAATATTCTCTTAAGCTTGTAAAGTGTTTAAATTTTAAGAAAATAAAATAAAATAACTAGAAAACATAAAGAGAAAGTGATAGAAAATAAATTTTATTTTATAAAAAAATTAGAATTAAGTTTTTTTTTAATGTCTTCAAAACCTTTATGCATAAGTAAATAATGATAATGTGACTTTATTCGTGCCATAGATTACTTTATTCACGTGAAGATATTGACTTTTTTTTCATACAGCGTAATCATCGTTAAAATAATATTATTAATTATAACGTTCAATATCTTAAATTTATATTTTAAATGATGTGATATTTATTAAAAAATATATATTTTTATAATTTTTAAAATTATTTATAATATTATTTTACCATTCATTTGAAAAAAATTAAGATATTAAAGATTAAAATTTTGGATAAAATTTAAAATATCTAACATTACTCAATAACATGACTGTGACTCAACCCCCCATGACTGTGACCAAACTAAGGTCAATAACATGTATGAGTGTCCAACGGGCAACAACTCAATAACATGAGAAATTCAAAGGTCAAAAGAATTAAAAAGCAACGAATGGAAGCAAATTAAGCAATATTTCATTATCTGTCCTCTTGAAATGAGGCTAGAAATTGCAAGGAAAATGTCTTTACGATAAGGTTTTTGACCAATCAACATCATTTGATTAATTAATTAATTAATTAATTTTTTAATAAAAATTGCAATATATGTACAGCAGCGTGGCTAGATTCAGTTATCTACTTTTGTTTTGTCCGGTGAAACAATTGGAAAACAGCCAGGAAGGTGCTTGTTTTGACAGCAATTTTCTAGCTTATCGCATTGCAGCCCATTTTTTTTAGTATAATAAACTTCTGTCTCTTATCATTGGATTTTAACTCTCAACCCCAAGAGAGTAAAGTGCTTTTGGCTTTTACCTCCCTCAGAAAAAGTGCTTTTGAGTGACACTGCGTGGCTAGCAGGGATGGGCGCCGGTGGTTTAGTTTCCTTTAATTTGAGTCCAATTTTAAATTAAATCAAAGATTTTAAATCTGATTTGACTACGATGCAAATTAATTGAATCACGATCAAATTAAATTAATAAAAAATAAATTTAATTATATTCTAATCAAATTTAATTTAAAAATTAAATTAATAAATTCGTATTTAATTTTTTCAAATAAAAATCATTCGATAAATTTTTGAATTGATTTAAATTATCGGTTTGAATTTATTCACTCTTATTATTTAGTAAAAAAGAAATTTATAACTTATTATTGTATATACCTCATTTATCAAAACATTAAAAATATTATAATATAGATTGTTATTCCACTTCTGGAACCAACTAGAAACATCAAAACTGTACACATGAATAAAATGATTGACTTGGTTGATGTTGAATCAAAAGTGTAGTGATTGTTGGACTTTACATATCATCCAAGAAATCGCTTTCCTAGAATTTTGCCTTAATTGATTGTCAAATTTGAGACATTTTGCTACTTTTTCCAATGGGATTTTAAAAATAAATTATTTGATTGCATGTGTTTTATTGCTATTAGTTGTTGCCCATAGTCTTTCTATCGCTTTTATTGAATGTTCTTCCATGTTTGGTTGCTAAGGAAACTTTCCATGCTAGGGAGGGTGGCAAGTGACAATATATGTTTTCTAAAAGCAATTCCTCAAAGCATGCATAACTCATAGCATGTGTTTTATATTATATTTTTAAAAATAAAATATAATTTATCTTTTCATAATAATTAAATTCTCAACTTAAATCCTATTGAAATTACGAAAAAGAAAATATAATGTTAAATTTCATATACTTTAATATTATGAACATAAAAATTATAAATAGGATACTACAAGGGTTAATTTGTCTTTTCAATTCAATATATATATATATATATATATTTACTATAAATGGATAAAATATATATTTATTTGTTAAAATATAAAATCTAGGATTCAAATTTTTCTATACTTGAAGTAACTATTTATTTTATTTTATTTTTTTGTTTTGAATTGACTCCAAATTTAATTTAGACAAATTTGGACTTAAAAGAGGAAATCAATTTGTCAATTTGAAAGGGAAAGGTAACAAATGAGATGAAGGCCTAAGAAAGATGAATTCAAAGAGGAAATTTGAAAGCACTTCAATGCTTGTAAATTTACAAGGTAAAAGGATCCATTCACTTCCAAGATTTGTGCCTAATTGATAGAGATGTAAATTTGAAAAATAACACAAAAATTCTAATTTTTTTTCTTTGAAAAAAAGCTTTTGACATTTGATAAATTGTTATAAAACATAAAACATGGAGTTCTCTTCACAAAATTTGAGTTAGGATCATGATCTTTGCAATTAGAAGAAAATTTTGACTATTTTTATTTTTTATTATATTAATATAAATAAATTTGGCAAATTTTAACCAAAAATTATCACAATTTTTGAAATTTTTGGAGAAATATTTTACAAATTTATATTTTTACAGTACTTTTTGTTTTAAATTATATATATATATATATATATATATATATTTTCCAAAATCGTCTAAAGGGTTTTTATTTGCTAATTAAAACACTTTAAATTTTTCTATTAAATTTAAAAATGAAAAAAAAATTTATTAATATTTTAACCAAACATCACAAAAATAACTAAACATTAATAATGTAAGATTAGTTTACAAAAATAGATTCCTAAATAAAATAAAACTTAAGAAAAAAAAACGTGATGAATATTATATATATATATATATATATATATAATTTACTGCTAAAAAATTCAAAAAATTTAGGAACATATTCCCAATTTTTGTATTTTTAGACAATTAAGTGTTTTATAATTAATACTCATCGTTAATGTTTATTAATTATTCATCCCTTATTTATACTAGACATTTAGTAGTTTTGTTTTACAATAATCGTTAAAATTTTAATTTCATATACATATTAAAATAATAGCTCTTTTTGATCTAAATCAACTAAAATAAACTCATAAGAACAATTATTTTAAAACAATAAGAATTTCTTAAAGCATTTAATAAATAATTAAATAATTATCCAACCCATCAACCTAGGACCGATTAGATTCAAATAAAAAGAGAGGCAGCAAGCTGTGGGTTGGGGACTTATATGGTTAATATTGAAAATTATCCGGTCACAATGTCATGTTTCAAAAGATTAGGGCCTATACAGACGACACTATATTATTATTAATGTTGTTCATGTTTTGATGGAACGATATTTAAAATTATATTACATTTACAATTATATTTCATAAAGCGACTGATTTTTTTATTTTTTATTTTTTATTTTGCAAAGCAATTATCGTCTTGCTGTTGATAGTTAATGCTGCATTGTTGGTGAAGTATCTTGTAATAAAAATTATTGGCTTTGATTGTGGATACACGCAATGATATTGACAGTGACAATACCAGTAGTGGTTCTGGCGGCGGCTGGCAAGTGGATTGCCCCGAAGTTTCCTTCCTTTTAACAGTTGTGGAATTAGGTGGCATTTTTCAAAGATTCTCCTTTACAAAAGTTAGTCAATCGCATGATAGGATCTACTTTTAAATATAAAAGTGTAATCCAAGTAGAATGCCGTGGATAACATTGAAAATTTCAATGCAAATTTCACGAATATTCAATTGGGTGGTTTATTGCATTTATGTATGATGTGCTCTTTGTATTGATAATTTCATGATTAGAAATGTCTACAAAGCTACGATTGGTGCTGATTTCGTTACCATGGATCTTCAAATTGATGACAAGCTTGTAATTTTGCTACCAGTTGTGTAGAGTTTCAATCTCTTTTATGCCCGCCAAGGCTTCTGAGTTTTCGCTTGGACAAATTATGAAACAGATATGGGACACAGCTGGGCAGGAGAGGTTTCACTGCAATTTGTAGTGGGGCAGATTGCCGTGTTCTTGTGTATGATGTTAATGTGCACAAAACACTTGTATCTCTTCACAATTGGCGCGAAGAATTTCTCGAACAGGTTCGGTAAATATTTTAACGGTTAAACGAACAAATGAACAAGTAATTCAAATGCGTTATTGAATTTAAAAAATGGTTTCAAGTATCATTTTTTAGAGCTGTTTTAAGATACCAAATGCATTTTAACTAGCTTTGGCTATGGCAAATAACTAAAAGAAGTGTGATTAAAAGTGTTTTAACGTTGCATAAGGTGTAATTATTCCGTTTTCATATGTTATAATTAGATGAAATTCTGATCCATGCATGTATGAATCAGGCAAATCCATCTGATTCTGAGGCATTTCCGTTCATATTACCCGGATACAAGGTTGACATAGGCGGCGGAATCTGCCGAGCGGTACGTAAAATCTAATGCATTACAAATGTTTGTTAAAATTCATCAGTCACACGTTTACTAAATTTTACGCCCTTAATTTTATGTGCAGGTTTCTGAGAAGAAGGCCATGGAATGGTGTGCTTCTCGAGGAAACATTCCTTATTTTGAAACCTCAGCAAAATTGACGAAGCTTTCTTCTGCGCGGCGAAAATTGCACTTGCAAATGAACACCAACAAGACATGTAAGCATTCCCCTAATCCCCTTGCAACTAATTTTCTTTAATTTTTCCTTGTTCTGTATCAGAAATTGAAATTTTAAGGGTCAAACTGCCAAAATATTAAAAGAGTCTATAATTATGAGGTAAAATGTAAAATTATTAAAGTTGAAGGGATCAAAACATAAGTAGTGGAAGATCAAAATATAAATAATTTATGTTTTGTAAACCAGAAAAACTTTTTTTGTGTTTTTATAACAAATAGGCCCCCCATCATATTAGAACCACTGAAATACGTTTTAACATTAAACTATATATTCTAACATTATGGTGGTCAATGTTTAATATTGTAGGGTGATTTTATCATTTCAATAGTGATCCAAGACTCACAGACAAGTTATGTCGGTATTCTTTTTATTTTGATTATAAATAATATATATATATATATATATTAATTATCTGTGAGATTGCCCTGTTAGAAGGCTCTGCCCCTGCCCCTTGCTCCGATGGTTCGGCTACTATACAATAAAGAGTGATGATACATTCCAATCTTTGCTGCAAAAGCAAACTCTTTCTAGATGAGACCTATAGCCTTCGATTTTTGTTGCAGTTACTACCAAGCCCATGGCGTTTCTGAAACTGTTTCAGAAGTTGAGCAGAGAGGAGGCTGTGCATGTTGAAGAAGTACTTGATGCCCCAAAATATTTCCAAATTTCTAGCTTGTTTTATTCTTTAATTATGTTTATTATGTTGATTATAATGTTTGTTTTTCTTATAAAGTAGAATTTATAGGTCAATTATTTCCTGGTAAGCAAGTGTAATGACAGAAGGCAATCCAATTTCAGGGGAAGATACAAATTATAATTAACACAAGTTTGTTTTATCTGTTTGTTTTCTGTAGATTACAGTTAATGATAAATCTTTGAACATGTTGGCAAAATGGGGTTGTGATTAGGTATTTGGTGACAAAGTATCATATATGAATTTTTATATCTTTGTTCTCCTCCCTTATAAAGCCTCCATCCATCCTCTTGCTTTTAGGAATTTGTTATAAGAAGGGAGTAGAACTACGGTTCCTTACTTTTAAGGTGATAATAACAATCTTCTGAAAGTATTGTCTCGGTCTAAGAAAACTCTTATCTAGATGAGCTCAACCTGGTGCTAGTAGCAATGACCCATGTCATAAGGTTGAGGCCGCCGACCTTAAGTTATGACTCAGTGGTGACCAGGCATCGTTAAGAGCTTTGTAATGTGAGGATGAGGTTGAACATGTGCCTGTACAAGCTTTTGATGAAAGCCTGGAAAACCTTCAAAGGGTCGAGGTAAACATACTTAGAGGAGGAAACCTGTTGTACCCAGTGAGGATATGGTAGAATACGATGAAGTTAAGGTGGAGAAGGAGAGGAAACGTTATCATCAGACTAACTACTTTTAGTTTTTAATTTATCAAATTAAATAATTTCATAATTTTTTTATTAAATAAACTAAATAATAAATAATTAGACTAAAAAAATTTCATAGTCAAAAACATAAACACAATTTCTCTCTCTCTCTCTCTCTCTTTTTTACTTCATGTCTCGTTAATTTTCTAATAAAATAATGTAATTTTGTTTTAAGTATATGTTATAATATTTGTATTTTATTAACGAGGTATATTATTAATCGTATTGATTTAATTTTATTATATTTGATATTATTGGTAAGATTTATAATTTTTGCTGTCATTGTAAGGACTTAAATTAAAATTTCAGTCACTAACACAGCGGTGATTGAAGCTATAATTTCGAGTTTTTATAGATATTGGGTATTTTTGTTTATAAATATTATTTTTGACTCATTTGATTAGTAAATTATAAAAGAAATTAATTTTATAAAATTATTAAAAAATAATTCTTTCGAAAATTTTTCAAAGGGAGACTAGGAAACAATAAAGGTAATGTTGATTTACCACGAGCCTTATAATTTAGAAACAATTCTAGACGCCGGTATCGAATGTAGAATGCAAATTTTTCTTTAATTAAAAAAATTAAAAAAAATTAAATGAAATTGGAGGATGAGATTAATTAACAGAATAATAAGACAAGTGAAGTGAGCAACCCAAATTTCTTTTGTTTTAAATGTAATTAATATTAGCTACAAAAATAAAATAAGAAATAAAAAATAACAAACAAAAATATCGGGATTTGTATTAAACAAATATTAAATACATTATAGAAAAACAGGAAATTCTACAACCGTCCAATCTGCGACGACTCTCGTCAATCAGTCGATCAGATCTCGTTGAACATCTCAACGGTTGAGATCTTCCCGTCGCAATTGTAAATTTAACGGATTTATTTTACCAAAAGTACACACAAAAGCAGAATATTTCATTTCCTTTCTCTCCAATGGCGTTCTCTGTAGTTTCCGCGCGTTGTCCCTCTCTTCTTCGCGTTCCCAATCATTTACCGTCGATATCTGTGCCTCGTCACTCGATTTCCTTCCCCTTTTCGAAATCGAATCTCAGCCGTCGGAAATTGATCTCAGTTCGATCATCCTCAATTCCAGGTATCCATCTTTTTCTTCCTTTCTATTTTAGTAATTAGCTGCCTAATTAAGCTTGAATTCGATTTTCTTTCATATTTCATATAAATTTTCGTAAAATTTTAGTTAGCAATTGCCTAATTATGGTAAATAACAAAAAAATTGGTCGTCGATTTTTTTGTTTTTGAATTTTCAAGAATAATTGGAAGTTAAATTAGTTCTTTTTTAATTATTTTAATCAATATAGTGTTATTGTCGAATATATTAATCAATTTTGTGTTACAGCAACGGCGCCGGCGGCGGAGGAGCTGAAGCCAGCGATTTTAGTGACGGAAAATGCACTGAATCATTTGAATAAGATGAGGTCTGAGCGCAGCGAGGATTTGTGCTTAAGAATCGGCGTGAGACAGGGTGGATGCTCCGGAATGTCGTACACGATGGAGTTTGAGAACATGGCAAATAAGAGACCGGATGATTCCGTCATCGAATACGATGGATTTGTAATTGGTATGTGATTGTTTTCTTGTTCGTTAGTAATTACTAGTGGATTTTCTTTAGGTTGTAAGTAATTGTAGGTGGTCATATTTTTGCCTGTTTTGCGAAATTAAGAAGAAAAACGCACTTCTTGGTCTCAGAAATAGTATTAGGCGCTTCCTCGTGTATTTCTGAAAGTTTTTCTTGGAAAAATACTTAGTCCAAAGCTACTCTTATGTGCACACTTTGATGATTCAATTGTGATTACATTCTTGACAATATGTTCAAAAGCATATTTTTGCCAACATTGTAGTGTTGGCTGATTATACAAAAGTGCTTCTTGGGGTTTAATAGGTATTTCTGCTTCTTGTTTAAGAAGGATACGAGATATTTTAGGGAAAGCTGTATTGAACATGTTTGTCTATTTGAGTGACAATGTTTTGCAAAATCATTATTGCGAACAGCATTGTCTATGCAAAAACTTAGATGTAGTTGCATACTAAGAGATTTCAAATTGAGACAAAGTTAACTAAGAAATGATGTGATTTACTGCTGCAGAAGCCTTTAGATCAGCTAGTTGAGAGGGATGATTGGAAATTGTACTGTGAGAAGTGATTAATATTGAACACACACAAGTGAAACTGGAAGTAGCATCAACAGCTGAGCAGGAGAGCACAACTTTGGAATTATCTTTATTAAGAAAAGGTTAGGTACGATTTGGGTTCGGAATTACTAATAAATGGAAATTGAACATATTTTAGATAAAGGTGGAATGGCTCCTTTGTGGTTCAAAGTGGCAAGCAAACAGACTGTCTTGTGGTCAAATTAAAGACATTGATTTGGATAAACTGATATGAGAAATTACTTCTGGCAACAGTAGCAGAGAATTTACTAAGAAGCTCCCTTATTATTAATTGCTGTGAAATTGTAAATGATGCATGACAAGCCCGAGTCTGGATTTTAAGAATTTTGTTACAAGGAAGCCTGTTTTCTGCTTACTATTATGATGCTTCTACTAGGAATTTAAAGCAGCTATTATATCAATGTGTTTTGATTGCTTGCTGCCATGCATTAGTTCGTAGGTGGCTGTGTTTATGATTCTTGTGCTCCCTGCCTTTTTACTTACTCACGTGAACTGTTGTTGGACAATTCCCGTGATGAATATAGGTTGTATCAGTTATGAATATAGCTCTTCTTTGGAGAGATTGATCTTGATTATTGTTAGGGTTATATTTTAGAATTATATAGTCATATTTGAAAGAAAAGGGGGATGAAGATTTCAACGGATTGTGGGACAAACAACGATTCTTTGCTTCCCTTTGGGTTCTATTCTCTTGAGGATTTTGAAACACTTCTGTTTGTCATCAATCTTGACAGGAAAGGCGTCTTGGATTAGTTTTGTCGCTCAGGGTGCATTGCATTCTTATTTTCTCATTTTGTGTACTATTTAGGATCTAAATAATACCTTATATTACACATGTCCGTGTGACGCTTTCTCTAGTGTCTATATAATTTTTTCACGTTCATCTTTCCAATGTAGTTGCTCAAGGTATTCATATTTTGCTGCTTCATTTGTCACAGTTTGCGATCCGAAGAGCCTCCTTTTTTTGTTTGGTATGCAATTGGATTACAGCGATGCTCTTATTGGTGGAGGATTCTCTTTCAAGAACCCAAATGCTACTCAAACATGTGGTTGTGGTAAATCCTTTGCCGCAGAGATGTGATATCATAGTGTTTATACAAAGACAATTGAAGTATTCAACATATCAATATCATAGTGTGTTTAAAAAGAAAACTTTGATATTAATAGTTACAATTACTGAGATTTTGATAGTTCTACCTTTGCGAGTGTCCATGAGCTGCTATAGCCAACAGCTTACCATACTTACTGTCTTCAAGTGTTTATATGGGACTTCCTGGCATGTCATCTATGAGACTGTCCAAGAGAATATGTCATGCATGCATTCACTTCAAAATTAACCAATCATGACACTGATTTGGATAAATATATGAGCACTGTGGTAACTTCGACTATCTCTTTGCAGTGTATTTTCTGACACTATTTTTGAAATTTTTTAGTAGTAAAATCATCTCTCATATTATTCTTTTCTTCTTTACAAGAAAATGAACAACTGCAAGAGAAAGTTTGGAATCAATGAATTTTCAAAAGCATCACGCAACAACATGTAAGGTAGAGTTGGAACGTCTTTTTCTCCACTTTTCCTTGCTGGGATCCGAAGGGCCCATAAAATCCCCAATGATTTTCTCAGGCAAAAACAGATTCGATTCTGAGCTTGAAAACGAACAGTAACGAACATTCTCTCATGGGAAACAGTTATTTTTGCCCAATGGTTTTAGGTTATTCTTTCCAGGTTAAGGACAGCGGTGTAATCTTCTGATATCATTTCAGTTCTTGTCTGAAATGCCAGCAAGTGAAAAAACTGGCTATGTAGCTGAAAAGAGAAAGTATTGAGGCAAAAATAGTATTTAAAGAACATTCAAACCATTAATGAACAAAGGCGGAGAGAAATCCTCTTGCACACACTAATTTAAAATTATAATGAGAAACCATACTTATCTTTTGCATTGATAATTCTTTCTAAGATCTGTATCACTGTATATTTTTGCTGCTTTCATCTTGCCTGAGAGCTCCCTTTTGCTGCTCTTTTGATTGATATCCACTCCCCGAATTCTGATCTTTGAATTGTTTCTTTGTTGCTTGTTAAGATACCACTTTGCTGTCTAATGTTGCCTCAATTCTGCTCTTGTAATCTTTGGTTCACTGGCGTGTGTTGTGTACCTTTCATCTTTGTTGAAACTTGCTTGCCTAACAAAATTCTTCTGTTTCTCCTCCCAGAACAAAATACCTGTTTGCTCGGTGCTGTTGCTCATAGCTTTCTTTATCTGTCTTTCGGCATTTCTTTCTTGCTTGGGAACAACCTTCTGCTGCTGTTCTATTGTATGCACAACACTGCTATTGCTCATCTTTAGCGGGCTATTTTCTGTATACTTGTTATCATCTTTGTTGAAGCTTGCTGCCCTAACAAAATCCTTCTGTTTCTCTTTCCATGACAGTAAGCTAATTTGCTCAGAGCTGCTCATACTTCTTTTTGTTGTCTTCGGAGAGCTGGATTCTGTGTAATTATTATCTTTGTTGAAGCTCACTTGCCTAACAATATCCTTCTGTTTCTCCTTCCGCACCAGCATACCTGCTGGTTCAGCAGTGCTAATAGTTTTCTTTGTCTGGCTTTCACATCCTTCTTCGTGCTCTTCTAAATGTCCAGAGCTTCTGTCGATCATCTTGGCGGATTTAGTATACATACGCTTGCCGTCTTTGTTGATATCTTCTTTCTTTAAATCCTTTGCTTGCTCTTTTGACAAATGTAGCTGACTTGCACAGGCTTGTTCATCACGTCCGCTGGTTTTCGTTGAAGGTTCCAATCGTGTCTCCAACACTTTCATCAAAGTTTTCTTGTTTCAATATAGTACTCTGTTCAACGCGGCTAACAGTTGTCACGTTCAAACTCTCCATTTATCTTTCCTTGCTTGATTTCAGAGGTTTTTCCATAGCTGCTGTTCATCAATTTCAGGTTTGAGTTATCCATCCCGCATGTACAGGTGTTTTCTTGTTTGAAACCACCATTTTGCTGTCTATCTGGCACTGGCATGATTGCACTCATAGATTTTGATTAACTGTTATTGGACTTGGGAATATGTGATTTCCGCCGTCTTGAAAAGATCCGACTAAGGCAACCAGTTTTCTGACCACCATCTGTTTTACCGTATACTGTTTGCTGGCCATTGACACGATGAGCACAACCACTCGTAATTTTAGGTATGGTATGTTTCTACACAACCACAGCTGCATTTAACAAAGAATTTCCCTCTTTTACAATTTTATGGCATAAATTATCCTCGAGGAAAGGTTATCAGAAAGAATTTTGTTGGAACTCATCCATAACAGTATGCTACTGGCCTTAAGCATTGAAAGTTTGCTCCAAGATTCTTCAATTAAGAAATTTCTTTCCTTTCAAAAAGATCCTCACAATTTTCAGACGAATTCAGATAAACCATGCAAGAAAGACAACCACATAAAAGAATATATGCCATTCCATTATCAAAACTATTAATTTCTCAACTTTTACTGCAAAAGCACAGGAGAATTATTTACAAAGCCTTTTCAGTGCTTTGCTGACGCACGATGTATGCTCTGATTTGCTGACACTGGCGTGGAGAATCCAAAAATTTCTCTCTTACATGATTCAGCAAACAAGAAGTGATTCTCCGGAAAGATTTGATGCAGCAAAAAGTTGTCACCAAGTTCTTAAGATGTGATTTGATCATTCTTTTAAGTTTTAACCATGATTAGAACAACATACAGTAGTGGATAAAAATCAGAATGCATTGTCAGAATATTATCATGAGACAGGAAAAAGGCAGAACTGCAGGTTGATTTACTTAGAAGAAAAAGGAAATTTAAGTTCTTGAAGACGTAAGTGAGCTTAATGAGACCTTGCCAAGACAGTGCTTATAGTAAAAGGAGATGAAATTATTTTGAAAACTAGTTTAGCGACAAAATTGCAGGACTAAACCAGCTGAGAATAAAGTATTGAATGAAAATTGCGACTTAAAATTCACACTGAAAAAGAAAGAAAGCATTCTTTTGTTGATCTTTCATTTATGTCATCTTGCTTGATAGAGCATTCTTTTGTTGATCTGTCATTTATGTCATCTTGCTTGATAGCTCTCTTTTGCTGCTCTTTTGATGCAAGTCCATTGCAGGTTTTGTCTGTACATTTTTGTGATCTATTTTTCATGATTTCTCGCTGGACAACATCCTTTTGTTTCTCATTCCAAAATAATATATCTGCTTGCTCAGAACCAACCACTGATGGGTTTCTTTGCATAGCTTTAGTTGGTTTTTTTTTTTCTTTTTTTCCCCAATTCAGAGCACCTTTTCGCTCATCTTCTAATACATATCCAGAGTTTCTGTTGGTTACCTTTGCAGCAGGTCTTCCATAGCTTGTTTCTTCCTTAACATCACTATTTTATTGCTTTTTCGACAATCATTGCCATTCTTCGGTCCTGCTTGCAGTTTTTTTGGGAGGGTCAATTTTCTGTTGTTGTTCTTTCGACAATATCTGATCTGCTTCAGCAGGGCTAACAATTTTCCTTGGAAGTTCAACCTTCTGTTGTTCTTTCATAGGAGGGTTAGGATTTTTTGGTTCACTCGACAACAGATTACTTCAGGATTGCCAAAAGTTTTCGTTGGAATTGACTCTCTTGACAACATCTGATTTGCTTCCGTACTGCAAACATTTTTCTCCGGATGATTCAATCTCATTTCTAAGACCTACATCACTGTTTTGTTTGTCTTTTGACCTGCTAACAAAATCCATTCCAGGTTCCATGTTCTTCTCTGTAACTCTTCCATTGTGCCTTTCATCTTGCTCGACAAATTTCACCAAATCTTTCCCATTGCTGCTCTTAACAATCGTTTTCGAGCTAGAGTTTTCCATGATATTGTCCACCATTTTTGTATGTGTTTCCACCGTTTTGCTGTTTGTCTGACACGGTCATTCTCTCATAACTTGGTTGGAACTTGATGATCCTAAACAAGGACAAATGTTGTTGGCGTGCTAACAGCCAAGCCCTAATTTTTCGAAGTTTGGGGATGGGGATCACACAAATTCGCTTAAATTTACTGTCCAAGTTTTTACCTCTCTCGAGATCCAATTTTCTTACCCCTGAACCGTTTTCTTGCTTAATTATTTATCCAAAGTGTTTCTCTCGTAATTTCTTGGTCCTAAACTCTTTTTTGCTTAAACTCACTGTTCAGTGTTTAACTCTTCAATCCCTCTTGTTTTCTTGCTCCTAAACTCTATTTCGCTTAAATTTACTGTCCAATTATTTATCTCGAGCTCCTTATATTTTTTTTTTACTCAAACTCGTTTTCTTGCTTAGTTGGACACACAAATATATTGAAAAAGTAAGACAACTCTTAAATTTTTATTAACTTATCTTAGTTGAAAAAAAATAACTCTTAATCTCAACATTAATTCTTAAGTAAATAAGATAACTCTTAATTTTAATATAATTCTAAATTATTCTAGAGTTATTTTTAAGTAAAAAAGATAATTCTTAATTTTAATTTAATTTCAAATTATTCAAGAATTACTTTCAGCCAAACAGGAGAACTCTTAACTTTAGTTTAAGTTCAAATTATTTTAAAACAACTCTTGAAAAATAATTGAAATATAAAAAGAATGTAAAATTGTTAGCAAATTATTATTGATTGAATAAATTACTGAATAATTTATTTACATAATGGGAGGATGTATTTATAGTGACGGCAATCCCTTAAAATCCTTATTTTAGTCTAAATTAATTTCTTCAATTACTTATAGCTAAAAAAGAAGAATCCTACTTAAATTACAATTTATTGAATTGCTGTAATCTTTACTTCTTTAGATTTCTTGTGACGTTAGAATCTTGCTTGGCGTGGGGTTCGTTTGGCGGTGAGGCTAAGGCCTTAAGGCTGTTATTGGGCCTCATTGCTAGCCTGCTCGTTGGGTCTTGAGGCCAAGGCCCTAAGGCTGTTGCTGGGCCTCATTGCTGGCCTGCTTGCTGGCTAATATTGTTCTTGGAGTGCAAGGATTTCTCGCCGCTGTCGTGATTTCTTGGTGGTGCTTGTTGGACGATTGCTGCTGGTGCTGGGCATTAGCGAATTCTTGCTGATGGCGTGCGCGCTAGGCATGCCTCAGCTCGGACTATTGAATGTGCTGTGTGGTGTCTCATGTGTGTTGTTAGGCATGATGTGCGACGTCTCGTGCAAGCTGGCTAGCTTGCTGCCGCTTGCGTTGTAGCGCGCGATTTTGTGACTGCTGGCATGCAAGGTGCGCATAGTTTGTTGCGTGCTTGCGCGAGCTGCCTGTGTGCTGGGGCGTGTGATGGCTTGCATTGCCTGCTGCGCGCTTGTATGTGCTATGAGGTCTTGGCATACTGTACCTCTCCCAATTGGTTGTTTTTCTCCGCACATGCTTGCCTCCATTGCTGCGTGAGCTTCTTGTGCTTGTCCTTGCTGCTTGCGGTACCTTGTTTGCCTCTCGTGTTCCTTCTGTCTCTTCAGTTTCTCTAACAAATATTTTCTAAAAAAGTTGGTATATGATCTTGATTTTTTTTCTGATTCCTTTGTCTTTTCTCTTATTGGCAACGGCAGCCATTTCCTGATAGCATGTAACCATTTAATTAAAATATTTAACCCTAATTTTTTAAAATAAATATTAACAAATTATTTAATATCTTTTAATCAATAATATTAAATAACCAAAATCTATCCTAAAATATACAATCAAATGAAGTGACATTCATTGTGTATATAATTAAAAATATAATAAATAATTTTAAAAATTATTATTTAATAAATAAGTAACACCATATTATTATGTATATATTTTTAAAATACAATTTTTGATTATTATTATTATTATTATATATTTGATAGTTGGAATGGAGTATAATTTAAAACAATGTGATATAAAAGCTAAATATTTATTATTTTTAAACAATCTTACATCAAATTAGAAATTACAAATTTCATAATATTATTTATAAATAATAATTTAATAAATAAACAAATCCACGTATATATAATAAAAGCGTCACACTTTCCCGACTAAAGCAACAAAAACATCAAATCAAAACCGTCAATTTCGAATACACATAATCCAATCCAACGGTCCACGTGAGCTGCAAACCAACTCCTGGAAAACACCAAATCACTCGCTGCAGTGTTCGGATGTGCCCTCAAAAATCAAAAACCAGAACAAAAACAAACCCTAGACTAAACAGAAGGCCTCGACGACGACGTAGAAGAAAAAATCTGAGGTCCGATCATGGCCTTCGCTTCTCGACTCTTATCGAAATCCAAACAGGTAACCGCACTTTCTCGCCATTCCAGATCGGAACTAGAATATCTCAATCCCCATACAAGTCTTCTTCTTCTTATCTCAAATTTCGAACTCTTTTATTCCCCATTGTCGATATCCTTTGTTTTTTTTTTTTGGTGGTATTGAAAGAGAACTTAATGCTTCTTCTGAGTCAACTATTTCCACGTTCGGTTTATCGGATCGGGAAAGAGAGTATTTTTCTAATTTTATAATTATTTTTATCATTTTTAAGTTTTTCTGGTGGATTTAGTGAATTTTCGAAGCGAAGAAATAATTATTCAAGTAGAATTAATATAATTTATTTGAATTTGTTGCAGTTGTGTGTCAGTTCAGTGATACAGCAGCAGCATGCTGTTCCGGTCCGTTTCTTTGCCAAGGAAGCTGCTCCTCAAGCGCTTAAGGGAGATGGTTAGTGAATTTGTTGTTATCTCATTCTCTGCCCGCAAAAGCCCTTGTTTTTTGTTTTGGTTCACTGTGTTTGTCGTGTAATTTTTCGTATTTGATCGATGTGAATTACATTTGATTATATATATGTGTGATCAAACTGTTTCGGTTCTTGAATTTATTGGACAAAATGCTACTGAAGATAAATTGTGATTTTTTTTTTTTGCGTTACCTGTCACCTAGTAGAAGAGAAAGTTCTGATGATGAGGTTGTCAAAATTTCAATTTTATTTGATGTCCTTATCTATGGGTTTAATGTAAGTCCATGGATTTTTGTAATTTCCACTGAAATGTTTGACTGAACCCATTAGATTTTTTGTTGCTGATAGATGCATTTCGATGCTTCTATGGTTCTATGAATGTTTGGCAATTTACTGGCATTTACTTTGTTTGTGCTGAAAAGAGATGTTGAAGAACATCTTTTTAGAGGTTAAGAAGAAATTTGAGACAGCCTTGGGGGTACTCCGGAAGGAGAAAATCACCATTGACCCAGATGATCCCGCTGCCGTTTCTCAATATGCTAATGTCATGAAGACGGTCAGGGAGAAGTAAGTTTTTTTTTCTTCCCCAACTGTCATTTTGTTTCCATGATTGTTATATTTCTTTCACACGCATGTACGTTATAGTGAAAAGATTTAAGATATTCATATTTTATTTATCTTTTCGTGGTTTCTATGATGTTGCTTCCATTCATATAACTATCACTTCATTATCATAAGCATCAGACAGTATTATTCTTGCATAAACTTTACTAGTAATTTTTTCTGATGTGTTAGATTATTAGAATAATGTGTGCACAAAAATATCTCTGCCTTTCTGAGACTATGTGGTTCTGCTACTGTATCACTGACAAAAAAGTACCCATTGGTGAATGTTGAAATCAAGAGTTTACCTACATTGCTGTCAACTGCATTTTACAGTGTATTAATGATGAGTCTACCTATCTGCAGGGCAGACTTGTTCTCAGAATCCCAAAGGATTCAGTATACCATCGAAACACGGACAGCAGGAATTCCAGATGCTCGAACGTATTTGTTGACGCTGAAGGAAATACGGGAGAAGTACTTTTTTTTGTCTGATGATTACTTGCCTTTAATTGTTTAGATATAACTAATGTCGCAGTTGGAGCTTTGCGCTTGTCTTGTGTATTTATTCTGACTGCCCTTTATTAGTAAAATTTACAGAATGTAGTCAAACTTTTCTGCCAATACTTTTATTTTTTTCATCAAAAATTGATGGTCAAGAAACGTTTAAATTCTCTTTTAACATGGGATTGTCTGTTGAATGATGAAACCATCTGAGAGGCTCACCATGTGTGTTCTTGTGGATCCTGAAAAGCAAACCATCATGTAATTCCTATTGTTGTTAAATATGTAACCTTCTTTCTTTTCCCTTTTTCTTTGTTTTCTAGGAGAGGTCTCATCGACGAGCTTGGTGCTGAGCCTATGATGATGGATGCATTGGAGAAAGTTGAAAATGAAATTAAAAAGCCTCTTATGAGGAATGATAAGAAGGGAATGGCTCTTCTGATGGCTGAGTTTGATAAGATTAATAAGAAGTGAGCATAGTTACGACAAGCTTAACTTCTTTTCTTTTGCCATATAATTTGTGTTTGTGTGTTGTGGTGAGTATGTTGCTAGTAAGCCTATAGTTTAATTTGTTTTCCATGTAACATCGTTCCACTTTGTGGGATCCAAATCAACTGGCGAAGGATTTTGAACTTTGTTTGGCATTAAGGTGGTTCCTATTTGAAGCTCATATGAGCTTTTACTTGACTGATAGGAGGTGCCCGTATATTCATGTATGTGATGCTGCTTGTATTCATATTTTAAGTTACTTGAGGTCAAAGCCATGACGGTGGGAGTCCCTTTGGCTAATTCTTTGTCTTGCCAGGCTTGGAATTCGGAAGGAGGATCTGCCAAAGTATGAAGAACAATTGGAACTCAAAATTGCCAAAGCACAATTGGAGGAACTGAAGAAGGATACGCTTGAGGCTATGGAAACTCAAAAGAAGAGGTATGTTATTTGTGCCTTGCTGAACATCTGCTGTCATAATTTGGTTTAGCTTAGAACTTTCCTTTAGGTTAGTTCATTGCTCTATGCTAGTGTTTCTTAGGGTGTGTCCCGTAGACACGCAGTAAATAATTTTTGGATTAGCTTAGAACTTTCCTGTAGTTTAGTTTTGGTTAATTTGTTTCTTGTGGTTGGTTAGTTATGGACTGGGTAGAAACTTGTGTAAATCAATGATTTTTTATCTGTTTCAATTGCATGTTTTTGTATGACACCCAGGAAGCAAAATTAGGATGTCATGTTGATTTCATTGAATTATTATAGACTTTTAAAAAATTCTGTTCACTAAAATTTGACGTTGGAGTTGGAAGGGTGGCTGTTAATGAATTTTTAGATTTGACTGAATTTTTTCCATGTCTTTTATGTTTTAGATACATGTTAAGTTTTATCACACATAAATAAATAAGACTGTGTCTTAGAACTGGTAATTGTCTTCCTTATTTTCAGGGAGGAATTCAAGGACGAGCCAATGGTGGATGTGAAGTCTTTGGACATCCGAAACTTCCTCTAAATTTCAACAAATTGTTTCTTTTAACGGTTTGATTTGAACTTCAAATTGTTGTCGCAACATAATGGAAATCAACAGCCTTGAATATGATATTACTTTTATTGCTTCCTTTTTAAGAATAAAGGACCATGAGAGAACTGGAAATCTGTTGTCACTTTTTGTGCTATGAAATCACTTACAAAACTTTTGTTTCTCTTTCTTCCTGTGTTATGAGCCAGTTTAATGTAATCTAATTGCTTTTTTATGGATCTCTGAACTGTACAATGTTGCCTCGTTATTCATCATGGAATATGATGGTTTGCTTACCTCTTTGAATTTCTAATAACCGGATTGCTCCAGTTTAATGTTTCTGGTTAGTATTTCAGCCGGATTGTATTGGAATTTCATGAATTGTGTACATTGTTCATGCTATTCGGTTGTCGATTTCTAGTTTCAAATCTAGCATAAATAAAGCCTATTCAACAGTGCAAAATCTTTAATCTTTCCTACACCTACACCTCACCCCTGATCGAAAAGTTCTGGTAATTGTAGGCAAAATCCTCTCTAATCTGCTTAATTTTGAAAACTTGGGAATATAAATATGTTATAAACTATTTTGTTCTGGCATTGACCACTGTCCACTGTTAGGCTTAATTTCATTCTCGATAATAGTTTGGTATTTTTCTTTGCACATCCGTCGACTCACATTTTTATTATTGTTTCAATCACCAACATATTTTCTGCCAAACTATTTCGCTTTTATAAATTTAAATTGCTGTCTTCAGTCCACATATCTGGAATGTTTTCAGATCTAAGAATATTGCATGTAGAAACACATTTATCTTTTGAAAAATTAAGTTTAGAAACAGAATTTGAAGCGCAAATCCACATAAACCCTAAAATATTTGTCAATCTCAAATAGTGAGGCCACTCAATCATAAGATTTGTTATCCCATCCATCGTTCATTAAGCAAATGATGCCAATTTCCACAATTTTTACAATGAAGAGTGAGTTATGCTAAATTAATGCTCATGTAAATATCAAAGGAAAATGAGGGGAAAAAAAAAAGAGGATTTTCTTTCAATCCTAAATGCAGCAACAAGCATAATCTTGTGGCCTTTTGCATTCTCAAAATTGCTCATAACCTCACTCATAACCTAATATGGTTGAAAAATAAAACAAAGATAATAACCAACTAATTCAATCTTTCGAGTGTTTATCATTAAGATTTACGCTTTTTATTTGATTTAGATCCATGTTGATCTTTACCTCTCTTTTTTCCGCTTTGATTACTCTCTTTCTTCTTTTCAGATTTGTCGACTTTACTTTTGCTTGATTTCACGCTAACAACACTGCCTGAGGGTATCTTTCCGCCACCATTTTGTAAAGCCTGCTCAAAATCAGCATCTTTGTCGGTAATGGCATACTGTTGGAGGGACTCAAGATTTAGCAGACTGTCCATCTTGGTTTTCATTCCCTCCTACAGATGATGGTGTCTATTCAGTAGTGGATTTGGCACAGAACTTAAAAAGAGAGAAAAAGAAAGAAGGAAAGGAATGAAAATGAAGGCCAGGTAAGGAGATCACCTCGACTTGTTTTGCAGCATCATTGAGATCCTCATCTAAAGAAACACTGTGAGGTACCAATGCTCTCTGAAAGCAAGTTTTACCAATCTCAGTAAGCACCAAATCGTTATTTATAAAAATTATTAACTGAAAAAACAAAAAAAACAATCACGCTTGCCTCTAAATAGAAGGGGGCAGAACACATTAGTATGGGAGAATTCTATCGTAGATAATGATATAACTAAAGAACACTAATGACACTACTAAATAATAATTGCACCCGATTCAAAGATCAGGTAGTCACTGAGTTTAACCATAAAACCCTTTGACACGTCCACTAGTTGAGTCTAAAGTCCAACTTGCAAAACCCTGAACCCAGAGATGTGTTTTGCTAACCAAAGCATGAAAACCAGGAGAAAGTATGTGGTGAGACAACTTTAAGATGATTAGATGTGTTTCTAATAACAGTCATAAATCTATTTTAGAGCCACAGGTAACAAGACAGTTTCTCAACTTACTTCTGTCAGTCTAGGTGGAACTGAATTAATCTCCTCAGAAGAAATTTTGTATAAATAGTTGCATAACTTTGTCATAAGCTTCCTGAACAGTACAAGTATCCGGCTGCTTTCCAGCTTCATTTGTTCCTGTAATACAAGAGTCAATTGAGAATCACTCAGATCTCCAGACATTTGATGCCTATAAAGGGAAATTAAGGCAAACAGCAGGACCATAATTAAGTAAGTGCATAACTACCTATAAGGTGCTAAAGAAGATTTGAAAACAAATAAAAAAGTAAAATGATGGATGCAACAGTTGAATGCATGCGCAAAATTATTCAAAGGAAAATGTGACAAGCAAACCTGAATGCCAGAGATGTCTTGTCCAAGCATGCCCATGTAAAGCAGTACAGCAACCTGGACATATGACAGTGTAACTGGAAGCTTCTCTTGAAAATATAGGTGTGCCAGTCTTGGAACAAGGTCTATGATCTGGAAGGAAAAAAAAAAAAGATAATAGAACAAGGAACATATAGAAATGATCAAGAACCGGAAACATTAACACCAAACACTTTTAAACAAAGACCTTTCTGCCAAATCTAAATAGCATCGGCATTAATTATTGCAAATTTTAACTTTTGTAATTGATTGACATCAGGCTGTAAGTTAACATGGCTTCTTGCAAGATCTTGAATCTGTTATTTATAACAACATGAGGGGAAATATGCCTTAAATCCTCTAAGTATTAGTGCCATACAACCTGACGTATCTCACTTGAAAACATTATCAGGAAAACCAAAACCAAAGGTTGAGAAACATTTTGCTGGAATGGCTCATTTCATAAATTAAGAGCAGATGCCATTTTTACTGATCATGTATCAATATGAGGTGTGTCCTTGATTATGACCAAACCCCAAGACAAGTACATGGTATCTGCTACCATATTCATCATCTTAGAGATCTTACCGCATAATGCTCAATAAGACCGTTGGTATAGTCTTTCAACCGCAGGATATCATTCACTGAAAAAACACCAGTAAATGACTTCAAATATGCATCTGAGTTGTCCTGTGCTGTGCCCAGTGCCGTAAAGTTGATCTTGGGGTCCAAAATACTGAAAGATTAAGCTTAGTATGAGAATATTTTATGATGGAAAACCAATTTGAAGAGGATAAGATATAATCCTAACCTCATAATAAGCTTGCAGTCCATTCTCTGTAACTTATGTTGCACAAGCAGCCAAAAGAATCTTTGTTTGAAATCTAGGGACAATCAACAAAATATCCAGTTAGGAACTAAGAAAACTGAACAAAAAACGTAAAGGGAAAAAACCGATTTTTGTCAAAGCGGTTTCACCTCGATAAAATGGTCCAAAGAAGCCCCGTTCATCAGATTCATTGACTTCGATATCTTCACTTTGTAACGGTTTCAAGACCATGCAAGTATGTTCACCAGTCACCGCATTCTTATACGGAGAAGGGAAAAAAAAAAGTCAAATTCCACAATAAATCTCGAATGCAAGTTGCACCATAAAGCAAGTAAAAGATAGAGAGATAAGAGAGAAAAGATAAAAGGAGGATCTTAACTGCATTCTGGGAAACGTAGAATGGAGCAAATTTATGTTTACTCCAAAAGCGGAAAAGGTCCAAGGTAAGCCCGAAGGAAACACCAATGTAATTGAGCTTCTCAGGCCGCCGTTCACGAAGATGTACTAGCAAAGGAGGAAGATCTGTCCTAGGTTTTACATTTTCTTCGAGCAATGAAACCTGCAAGCAGAGTGTTTACAAGGTTGGAGCATTCAGATATTATAGGAACAATTTCACCACCATAAATACCAAAAGGAAGATGTCATTGCTCTCATTCACAGCAAAAACACACGGAAAAAAATGGACACTATCTAGGCAACAGATGTAAAAGACACTTCTTTAGCAAACAAAAAAAAAGGGGTAGAATCTTGATGCAGAACTTGAAAAATTTATGACGAGCATAATGTGCATTTTCAACCATACAAGTCTGGTGGAAAAATTTTCTGCAACAAACAAATGTGGGTATGCAAGAGTTTGAGCAAAAAACCAACTCTGATAGTTTCAATCAATGAATGTCAAAAAGAGTTTCAAGCCAATTCTTTGAGTGAACCTTTTCTGCAGCTTCTGTAACTCTAACTTCTGGAGTATCCATAGCATCTTCGACATCGATTTCGGAAATAGGAGTCAACTGTCCTTCATAATACCTGCAGACAATCTAACCCGTTCAGATTATCTGCAACACCTTAGGCATCCTAGTGCAAGTTCAGTTATCTATCCGGGAGAGTAATAAAATAAAATAAAACTAAAAATGGGTGTACCTTGTTAAGAGTTCCACGGTAGCAGAGCCATATCCAAGCTGCAACAGTCCAATATTAAATAAGTAAATAAGAATAAATAAAGAAATCTAAAAGCTGTGTATAAAACAGAAATTTACCCTCATTGCACTAGGATGGGTGGCAATACGTACGATACGAGCACCTGAAAGACTTGGAAAAACTGTATCCCTGAATTGCTCAGAGAATTTCCATGGTATCTGGTCTCCAAAGGGTTGGTGGCCCTCACTTAAACTTTTAAGCACAGATCTACGAGAAATCTGCCCTTCAAGACAGACCTGTAAAAGTATATAAATATATGAACTTATTCATACATATAAAAATCTTCCAGAACCTGTCCCACCATAATTTATTTATGAAAAATGAAATGCAGAACTTCTTTTGACAAGTTCATTAAACAAGTTCTAACAATACATTAATAAGTATCAAAGACAGCCATTCTCAATTTAAATATAAGTATAAAGTTCAGATGAGTTGCAAATTATCTAGATTCAAAAGAAGTGTTGATACCCCACAACATTGAAAGTATTATAGTTGGCAATATTGCGCTGCACTGCACCAGGCAACAGTATATAAATTATCCAATTGATAACACAGTCTTCTCTATTTGTTTTCCTCCCCCTTCTTGTTTTGTAGTGAAGCCAATATTTCTTAAAAGCATGCTACTATTTGGCTCAGAGGACCACTGAACAATACAGTGGAATTTTTAGCAATGTTAAAGGTTTTGTTTTGCACATAAGAGTTGCAAACCTGGATAACACACAGGATATCAGGAAGTTGATTTTTTGACTCATCAACAGGACCTGCATTTAGGCAGTTGGGATAAATAAGTATATCTGCTTCGAAGGGTAAAGAAAAAGCTCAAAAGGAAAACCAATATACCAAGTAACACAAACAGATGGTGAGCTGGAGCATCAGCCATTAATTGTAGATCATTTGGAGAATTTCTGTAATGAGAAGAAACATATAGTGCCATCATCCGCTGCAAACAATAGGGACATATAAGCACCAAGTTTATGTTAAGACAAAATTAAATTAATAAACATCAAATTATACTGTAATCACCTGCAAAAATAACTCGCTATCTTTATGATAGGAAAAAAGTGTATCCCGATTAACATAGTAAAGATCACATTCACTTGGAGGAGGTAACCTAAATTCCAAACGAGAGGACAACAAACATAATGAAAATGCTTTCTGGAGTAAGAGAATCAAAGAAAAGGTGGTTTCAACTTAAGATGGATCATCAACAATTTAATCCAAACCTGCTGATATTAGGTATGGAATTTGTAACATCTAGGCAAAGTAAAGTATTAAGCCATGACTCTATTGGATCTCCAGGAGAATATCTAATAGATTCACTAAGTTCTATCTTTTTGAAAAGGCGACCTGCATTGAAGCACAACTTAGAACTCAACATATTTGAAACAAAAAAGAAAAAAGAGTGTAATATATGAATGCATGTTGGCCAACAATACCCTAGCAGAAAAGGACCAATTGGTGATTATTAGGTGGTTTCTTGTAAGCCTATCGGCAGGCTGCAGTAAATATGTTTTGACAAGAAACAAAAGAAATTTTATTAACAAAATTAAAAATAATAGATTGTTAAGTAGTATATCACAATAATCATATGTATCACAACATAGTATATAATAATTGTAAACTAACTACAAATGTGCTACAAACCAGATTAATACATTACAAAATAGCAAGAGAATAAAATTAGACAACAAAGATCATTCCTCATATTTAGGATGCAGGTTTGAAGTCTTTGCAGAGTTTACAAAATCAAGAAGAACTTTCTCACAGGCTAATTTTCTTTTTATTAAAAAAAGATCATATATAAAAAATAACAATTTGACAAAAGGAAATCCATTTTGTCTATTTAGTGGGAAATGGGCAAATAGGGGAATAATTTGGTTAAAATGAACAACCACCATGATTTTCGGACCACCAAACGCCATAATGAATAAATGCAATCACATGTTTAAAGGGATTTCCATACAACAATCACTAGGACACGTTGGAAATGCTGTCATGACACTCAAATGGCATCTTTAACAGGCCTATATGCATAAAATTAATTCATAGAGCTAATAAAGCCAACTAAAGCTCAAATGTACCATGAACAGAACCTTCAACACCGTTAGCAAGGTTATGGCTTTGCTCTTCCAATTGGTGGATAAGTTTCAATGACAATGATCGGCCAGTTCCCTCATAGCTTTGAGCGCAAGATTGAGACAAAAAAAAATGAAATAGCATTAGAATTAAATGAAATTAAGATTTGGTTCTTGAACCAGAAAAGAGGATTGAGCATGCTTAAGGGAAAAATGACTTGAATTAACATCATAGAAAAGGCAAAGGTAAGGTTAGGTCAACACTTTATCCTGCATAAATGATAGGCTGTGTGTGGTATATCGAGCTAGGTTGGACTAGATTCGATAAAAATAGGCTAGACAAATACAGTATTGCGTTGTGTTTGGTGCACTATTGGATTGATATGAACGACAATATAATGATTAAAACAGTTAAACTAATCAAAATGAATTTAGATGAAAGTCCAATTAAATGCTTATTTAAGAGTACTGCATTTATAATATTAAATTACTATATACTTACTTTCCTATTACTAGTAAAATAAAATGAAAGCTAATTAAATATTAATCTAAAGAATATTTGCAGTAATAAACTCAAAAATATATAGTTTTATACTAATAGTCAATTTTAGTACTTAACTATGAGTATTCATTTATATCATTAATTTAGTTACTTAACCATGACATGATTAGTCATAAAATTAACAATTATGACGAAATTTAGTCCCATGAACCTGAGATAAGCTAAACAATGGAGGTCCATGGATTAGTAATCCAATGTTTATGGGATTATACAAGGGACTTGGGACTATGTCAATTGTTCATGGGATTGGATTAATTGCCCCACAAATAACCCAATCCCATTGCTTATCCAGTCGCCAAACTGCCCATAGTGTCATTTCAAAACTATTGCAAAAAATTACCCGTTGACTGTAGATGAAAGGAAGACAAGATAAGGACCGAGCAAGGATCTGACAACAGGCAACGGAATAGCTGCAGCTTCATCAATCACAAGCAGTTCAACTTGAGAAAGCTTTTCGCGTTCATGTGGTTCTATATACTGCACAGCAAGAAAATGAATGTAAGTATACATATTAAGCACCTGATAAGAATTATTTTGACGCACAAATTATGATACTATCATACAGCATATTACAAGAAAAAAATCTATCCATGTTTATTAACCTGAATTGTTTGTCGGTGCTGCTTGAAAACGTTGATCCTCACGGTTGGTTTCCTGAACTCGGAATCAGAAGCTCTCACTACATCATAATCAATGTGTTCCTGAAAATAAAGGTTGAAAGTTAAAGACTTAAGATAAAGGAGTTAAAAAGAACAAAACAAAATAGTAATTCATTGAACCTTGTGCTGTGAGTATCTAAATATAACAATTATCTAAAATACAGATTAACAAGAGTGAAAGGGAGAGAGTGAGAGAGGAATGCAAAAGTGAAGGAAGTTCAGAAATTAAAGACTCAAATTATGCTCCTAGAGTCTAGTGGGGCAAAAGTTCAGATAAAGTGGTTCAAGAATCATGCTTCTTCAAAGCAAATCCCAAGATTTGCAAATTGAGGAAAGCATGAAGTAAATTTGGGCCTAAATCCACACCTCTTTCCCACAATTGAAATACAAAAAATTGCTCACCAGTAACAAAGAGGTTTATCTTATTAAATGACAGATATAGAAGTATTATGCAAAATTGAGAAAGATTAAGAGAGAGTCTCAAAACAGTTTTGCGACATCCATGAGTCCGCCAAAGCATAATGCTTCATTTTGTAGCTAACTCAACATGTTCCCCCTGTAATGTGCCATGGACATGCAAGCTAATCATTTACATAGAGTTTCCGAATTTGCTGTCATAATATTTGGTCTTGAACTGCCTACGGCTATCTGGTCCACTTTTTTCCCTTGCTTTTCATATCTTTTGATTACATCTTTCCAGTTTTCGATCAAAGTTAAAATATAAAATAAAAAAAGTTCAATTTACAAGTCACGACACTTGATCTTCATTTGAATGTATCAATCACACTACAGTCTAATTTCCCAATTTAGGAAAAAAGGACATGTATCTCATTCACCAACAGATTATGCAATCCAGAATAGCATAGCATGAGTAAGATGCAGAAGAGTTGTTTATAAGAATCAGATATAAGAATACATGTCTCGCGCATTCATCCATGCATGAAGAGAGTGTGCAACTATACCTTATAGTCAACTGCACTGAAACCCTTGCAAACAAACTCAAATAATGTTTTTAAGTTCTCAGGACTGGGCGCAGTCACAAAAATATTTGAATACCTATTAAGATAAATTTCTTCCATCAGAATCTAGCAGGAGAGAACAAGAAAAAAAATTTGGAAAACTATTAATTGTATATTATTCTGTAGATCACCCAGCAGCAACAGCTCCAGCAATTGCTAAACCTAGAGCAGCAGATTTCCCCCGGCCTCGAGCTGCAAGTAAAGCCACCGTACTACGTAGAGTTTTATCCAAAATTGCATCAAGAAAAGTAATCACAGCTTTTCCCTATTCAAACAAGAAGACATGATCTCAAATCAAAAAGTCATCACAAAGCAAGAATCAAGAAAAGGGATACGAGTCAATCATTGTCTACCTGATCTAATGTACTACATTTCTTAATCAAAGGACCAACAGGAAAATCATCATTCAGTTGTTCTTTCAGATCCTTCAGGTCTTGCTCTGCTTCCGAAAGCCCTTCAGAGTCCTTCAATTACCAAACAGGAGATGATTAAAAAATTATCCAAAGTGCAATCACATTTGAATCAACCAATAGTCAATCAACACACGACAAAACTGCCACTGGTTAACAAACGCCAAACCAAACTTATCATTTTCATCACAGTAAGACAATGCAGCAAAAACCTTTACACTTTCCAAGAGATAATTTGTGGCTAGGGCTGCAAAAATGAACCAATCATAAATCTGCCCATTACAGCTAAAGCTTGCCTCTTTTTAGATGCTGTTTCACTAGCTAACCAAGCTCAAATACACATCCAAGCTTGATTAACATATCAAATATTGGTTGAACACCCCAAGGTTACTTTGCTCAGTTCACAAGCAATACATTTATGTTATACCATTAGACATAAAAGAAATATATTGGAAAATAAAATCTTATTTTATTTTTAACCAACAACAATGACCAATAGAACATACATAATCATTTACAAACTCTATAATATAGCATATTGTTTAAACATGTGTTATTACAGGTAAAACCGAATTTGAAATGAAAATAAGCAATTACTTTATGCAATATAATCATTAAACTCATGGCAAGTTTTAATTGGCTTATAATTTCACAACCAAAGTTGAATATGTATTTGATCATGATGCTAAGCCTAAGATTGAGTTCAAGCTCAATCTGTATAAAAATGAAAGAGAACCCAAAATAAACAAATAAATAATAAATAAAAACCTAGTGCAACTCAGATCCACTCTTTTACAGCCCTATTCTTAACAACACCTCAAATATCATGGCACCAAAAATTTCATCATAGTCAAACAACAAAGCACAGGAGCCAGAAAATTACCTCTTTAGCAGGAGCAGGGGCAATCGACCTCATATGAGATGAAATTGGTAAAATATTCAGCTCATCATCCATCACCATGCATGCTTTGCATGATGCCAGTGATAATAGAAAACGTTCATTGAAGCGCCCAGAAGCTTCAGAGTGGGATTCAGTACGAAACCTTTCATGAACATCCTGCAATCAGCAAGCTTTCTATAAGTTTACATAGTGACAATATGTGCAAAAGTATGAAAATCAGTTATCCAATAAATTTTAGCACACAATGTAGAATAATGCCACAATTATGGCCATAAATCTTATCATCAAATTACTCAATGAATTTGATCAGACGTGGAAGACTACAAATCAATCATCTGAAATGACTGCAACAAAAGAGTTGTTGTCGAGATAATAAGAAATAATGGACCTACCAAACAAATAATATGAGCCCAAGAATGATATCCCCACACATATTAGAGTCTTCTCCAAAAATTTAAAAAGTTTGCAAAAAAAAAAAATCTGAAAATTCCTGAAAATGTTTTTGCGGATATACCAGACAAATAGTATATGCCAAATAGTTGTGCACTAAATACATACAACTCATCACAAAAATAATTGAAATCTCAAATAAACAACAGAATATAAAGCGTGAATAATTACACTTAAAAAGCAGTAGCTAAAAAGCTGCGTTTTACAAGCTGCTAATCAAACACGCCATATCAAATTAATGCATTGTTAGACATAAAAGTTTTTGCAAGAAAGAGAGTATTATGGAAGAGTGATTGCAAGTACTAGGAAACAGCAGCCCCTAGTCTGTTAGACAAAGTGTAGAAAGGAAAATGTTATGATTATTAGTAGACATCATTTAGACCAAGAAATTTGAGTACTAGGATAACTACTTCACTTGGAATAAGGCAAAGCATCAGATCTAAGAGTCAGCAGTGTTTGGGCAAAGCTTTTGAATGATTACCTGGTGAGAATGAGTGGGTGACATATGGTTGGGGAGGTAAGAAGTCCAGCTATAATAAAGAGTAAAAGCCAGATACAAATTTAGGAACAATAATTTAAATACAGACAGAAGATCAATGAAACCAGCAGCAAAATAATGAATCGATCCAATCACTACTTTCTTTTTATTTTCCTTTTGAAAAATGCCAAAAATCAATTAGAAACTTTAATATAATCCGTACCATGACCATGGTATATAAACTGGTCAACGAGGAGAGAGAACGAAGCAACAATACAATCAATCCACCACCCTCCACTGTTTCTATCGTTCTAGCCAGGAGATTTGGAGTCAAAGCCTCAAAATCCTAATATCAAATCAAATAAAATCTTAATAAATTTTGATTTGATGAAAGTAATTATACCAATAAGCAACCGTAGAAAGTTAGTACCTGTAACACGCACATGCCAAATGTATTACCCAGAATCCTTTCACTATCCCGATACAAGCAATGTGTCAATCCTCCAGTTTCAAGAAAAAGTTGAAACGGATCAACTTTCTCAGGATCAAGGAGTCCTCTCTGCATTAGCTTCTTTATCTGCTTTGCACGCTTTTTCTTATGACTGCATATTGTAATCACTCAATAATGATTCCACATGCACCAAAGTCTATTACAATAAAGATGCCACAAGGTATGAATTCATAGATACAATATAAAATTCCAAACATAATTATATTTCTCATTTTTTCACTTTTGGTTTTTCATTATTTTGAATGGTAAACAAAACAGAGTCTTGAGTTCTCTATAGAGGCATATTTGAGGTGGCTTTTGATTGGTTTTTCAAATGAAAACCTCTTTCTAAAATACCACCTAGAAACACTTCCATAAAAAGCACGAGTTACTTTTTCGTCCAAAAACCACTTGTGTCAATTTCATACAAACATTACAAAATAAACACAAAACGTTTTGGCCATTCGAAAGCAATTTTAATACTGTAAAAAACACTTCCCGAATGCACCCCAAATTTTTTATTATAGCAATCATTATTCAAAAAATAAAGGAAAAAAAAAAACCTGCTGAGTTCAAGTTTATCCTTGTAGCACCACAAAACAGCAGGCCTAGATTTCACCACCGCCTTACTCAGCATATAGTGAAGATTCACAATCTGCGTATCCAAACAAATTTATTTTTATTTTAATTAGAATCTCCCACAATTTAAAAACCCAAAAAAAAAAATAAAAAATAAAACACAAAAACTTAAAATTAATTATCGAAAAAGAAAGTTTGTGTGCCTGGTCTCGAGACTTGTCGCCAACAATGACGAACATGGAACGGTGCCGTTGCTTGACGCCATTTTCGATCAGAGTTCTGATGCGCTCGTCCACCTTCTTCCTCATTTCTCTTGATTAAAACTATAGTTCTGTGATGATTCACTGAAACGCTAGTGCTTGTATTTGAGTGTTCTGCGCTGGTCTTCTGCAAAATTTTTGTTAACCCTTCGTCTGCTCTGTTTTTTAGGGTTTATTGTGGGGTTTTAGGTTAGCCTGACTTGGCATAGGCATTAACCAACACTCAACGTTTGTCGTATGACGCCGAGCACCAGCCAAACGACAGCGTTTGCTTTTGAAAGACATTTTGGGTGGTATATTGGCAATTTCACCACAGTTTTAAAAATATTTATTTTAAAAAATAGAAAAATGAAAAATTGCATTCCTGAAAATGTTTGTTAATTTTTAAAAGGAAAAATAGTGTGCACATTTTTTATATTATTTTTCAAATATGTTAGGTAATTATTTTAAAAAATTATAATTTATTTTTAAATTTTTATTATAATAAAAATAACAAAATATTATTTTTAATATTTTTAGTTATATTTTTAAAATAATATTTATAAAATATCTAAAATAATTTTTACTCTTTTTTATTTTAAATAAAAGTAAAATTCAAAAATCAACTCTAATTTTTAAAAAAAGAGTGAAAAAAGTTTTCATATTTTATTTGATAAATCATGTTCTTACATCTTCACTATTTATTTTTGTGATAACTGTTAGCCACCAATAGAAAATAAATTACCACTAAATGACTTAATTAGTTGTATCATAATCATAATGATAAAGAAAATTATGATTTAAACCGTATATTAAATAAAACTTATTTAATGTGCAAAACTGCACATTTTCTGTCAAAAAACCCCCCAACACAGTCTCTTTAACACGTCACCAGATTGAACTTCTATGTAGAAGAAGTGCCAAAACTTTCCCTTCTCCTCTTTTTTTTTTTTAATTTTTTTTTTTATATTGGGGGTGCAACTCTTTAAATATTTGGAAGTCCTACGACTAGTTTTTGAAGTGTGATTAATTTTGAATCCAATTTTTATCATAATATTTTGTTAATATTAGTCTAATTTTAAATTAAATTTTAAAAAGCTTCATTCAACCAGTTGTGTCGCCTATTCTCGAACCACTATTCTTCTAGTTTTTGCCATTGAAAGAGATTATTCAAATGGAAAGTTCAACCTCGACTTCTTGCATGCTCGTCTGGACTGGCCATGCGTTCTAAGTTGGCTCCAGTTTGTTTGGTTTAGTTGTAAAAGCTGTTTGCAGCAATGGGATTCTGTGCTGCGTAGACTTGCAGGGAAGAATAATTATTGTCAGATCGTTAAATTGTTATTTGTCTTAAAATTAATTAATATTAATAAAGTATAATTTAAATATTTTATAATATTAATATCGCACCTTACATGATTTATAAAACTTTTTTTGACGCAAAGGATGCGACTGGAAAGTGCTTTCCAGGAAGCACTTTATGGAAACTGTTGGGTTGTTGGAGGTGGAATTCAATGGAGAAATATTCGCCGTGAAGAATAGGAGTAATGGGACTGGTGAGAAAGTTTACCAAGTGAAATTCGGTGAAGGAAAACATGCTGCAAAATGGGAAGAGGTTAATGAAATTGGAGATTACATTGTTTCTTGATCCTAATGGAGCCTGTGTTTATTCAGGATTAGATGAAAAATTTCACAACAAAATTTTTCATGCTGAATTTGAGAATGAATCAAAATGTATTACCGTTCAGTTTAACTTGTGTGGTGGTGTTGAGTCCAAAGAGAGTGTGAAATTTTATGCCAAACAACTTAGCAGCCTGCATGCTCCTACTTGCATTTAGCTTTTTTATAAATTCATTAATTTGATTTAAGTCCTTTGGGGTTAAAATTTGTTTGTGATTAGTGCAAGAAACTACATATTTTTGCTTCTTATTTTATTTATTTTATTATCATAAAATATATAATTTTTAATAAAAACACTGTAAATATTTCTCTACCAGATAATAAAATTCTAGATTAATCGAGAAAATTAATATCTGAAGAATTTTTTTAAAGATGTTCTGATAAAACACGAAAACTTCATCTATGTGCATAAGCCAGAACCAAAAATTAAAATTAAATGGGGAAAAAAATGACAATTCAAGGCTTTGCCAATTCTACTAAAAACTATTAATGCACCAGCCGGGAATCAAACCCAGGTCTGTACCATGGCAAGGTCAACTGGTGCCTGGGTGAACACTTTCTTTTGAAAGTGTTTTATCACAAGGTATCTTATTTTTATTTCTATACATTATGCTTAAAAGGGCACTCGTATAACTATTTTAGAGCCTGACCTGTCCATAGAAATGACAGGTTCTAGGAACACATTCACCACAAGTTGCTCAGAATTAAGGGCATAAGGCTGAAGGAAACAATCCAAGCGACCCAGAAACATGTGTATTAGAAATGCCTACCCTACAAAATTATGAACTTTAAGGGCTGAAATAATACAAGAACAAACACCGCATACAATAGTACTCATGCAGAACAAGAAACAGTCAGCATGTTGATACCATAGATCTAATTTCATCACTACCATAAAAAGTTCACAATGATTTAACTTCCTGGAGTACTGTAAAATCGTTATAGCATATTCATAAGACTAGAAAATACAAAACTTCCTGAAGTCAAAAAGATGAGCAAATGTAAGTTTCTATGAGCAAAACTTGAGAGCTACTAATCTCTAAATTGTATTAGCCTAGACCGATAATAACTTGATAAATATAAATAAGCAAATTAGAAAATAAAAGAAAAAAAGGGTTAGAAATCCACGTTATGTCAGATGGCTACAGAAAGGGTGAACCATTTATTTATAGTATGCAGGGCTCGCCATCCAGGATGCTTGGGTGTGCTTTCCAGAAGCTTCGCTCAATTATGTTAAGATGTGATACAATAACTCTGCTGTGTAAGTTTTCAACAGAAGAGTCATTCTCAGATGATGCCATCTTCTCTGTCTGCATACAGTATAAAACTATCAAATTGAGTCAAGGAAAACAACTTCAGAATTTTACACACACACACACACACACACACACACAAAAGAAGAAATGTAACCTCAACCCAAAATACAGAGGAACCCTGGCGGAAAATGACTGGCAGGTGGCTGTAGTCAATACCAAATTTCTTCAAAAGCAGTTCATTCTTCTCCCGTGTTTGAGTACCCTAAAAGGGGGAAAGAGTGAAAATGATGATACTAATAACAATAATTAGACCATGTTATGCAACTACTTTCCCAGGGATTTATAGCAAGCCCTATGCAAATATTTTGAACTACCAAAAACGAATGAGCTATAATAAAAGTTTGCAAACGAAATGCTCCCATTTTTGTATTTGAAGCAAAGATTTTATGGTTCTTGTGAGTCTGATTAATTCAGTGAATTCCATTCTGCATAGCAAATAAATAATAAATCTCCAAAATGATAGATAGGGATAACACAAATAGTCATTTCGACTTCAATCAAACTACTAAAGTATCACCTATCTCTATTTAAGATCCCAGCATCATAATTCCATCGTCGTCTAAATTGTGGTGTAAACAGACCACTATATGCAGTATTTCATTTAATGAAAAGGATACAGGAATAATATTTGAAAGCCATAACAAATAAATACTCATCAGAAGGGTGTATGGACAAATCTGCTACACTCAGTAGTGCAAAACTTAGATGAGAAACAAGTCCTAGAAATATAGTATGAAAAAGGGTAAAATATAATCACCTTTAAATCACCTTGAGCTTCAGTTTTGCTTTTGCCTGACTTAACGAGCATCCAGAAGCAAGTATTGTACTGATTATTGATGTGGCCTGCAAACAGAAAATTTTACAGATCATAATCAACTTACATTGAGTTCACAGTGACACAAAAAATGCTTCAATTTCAATGCAGTTCAAAATACTGATTAATTTTCTGCTCATAGTAAAACCCAAACTTTACAACCGTTTTATTAAGATAAATAATAGAAGTTTACTCACAATCAACTTGTCTCCATGCCAGATAATCTTGAATAATATCAGAGGAAGGATAACAGATGGCTCGTCCATCAAAAGAGGGTGGATACTTCAACTCTTTTTGTGGGAAGAATTCTTTCCATTTCATTACATACATTGAAGTGAAGAAAGATACAATGACTGACACTATTTCACTGCACAGATTGTAATGAGAATAAGCCCAAAGTCAATCAGCAGGTTCTCAATAAATAAGCTGGAACGAAATGACTACAACATTATGTTCAAAAAATTTATCTTCATCTTTTACATATAAACAAGCTATTTTAATTCCCAGACAAAGACCCAAAAAAAAAAAAAAAAGAATCTTTTGAATTGTTTTGTTTAGTTTAGTCTTCTAGGATAGTAATCCAAAAGGCTTAAAATAAACGTAGTTGCAATAAAAAAAAGGGGCCTTAAAATGAACATAGTTTTTGCCACTACAAATGCATGTAATATTTTAAGCCAAATAAGACATTCCCATAAATCAGATTATGACCTTGTCATAAAACAACCCATAGATCATAGGTGCAACAATATTACAATTGAAGAATCTAATACATGCGACAGAAGACAAACCTGGCTCGCCTTTGATAGAATTGAGATTCCTTTTTCAGAACAAAGCTGAAAATAACAACCCCAATAAAGAGATTAAAATACGGGCAAAACAATAGTTAAACCAACAAATAGATAAAACTATTTGATACCTGTACTCATCACTAGCCCCATAAGCAAAAGTAATATCTTCAAAGTCTTTCAACACAGCCATTGCACATAAATTCATTAGGTTCAGAGCCTGCTCATCATTGGGCTTCTCAAATTCGTGAACCTTAGAAAATCTATCAAAAGAAACAAAAATTGTTCAGCATCGTTGCAACATCTTAGGACAGTAATCAGCCATTGCACATAAATTCATAAGGTTCAGAGCCTGCTCATCATTGACTTTTCAGATTCATGCATCTAAGAAAATCTATCAAAAGCAACAAAAATTGTTCAGCACCATTGCAAAATCTTAGGAAGGCAATCAAAAAACAATATGCAATGCATTACAAGTTTACAATGACATGATCCGTGCAACAGTAATGTATTCATGGTAAATATGAACAGACACACTTGAAACTAATTTCACAAGAATTTTAAAGGTGAGTTGTAAACTGTCAAGATCATTTTACTTTGCAAGCCATTCCAATTCTATAACCAATAGAAAAAGACACTTCTGTCTGAAACTTTGATCGCAGATGCCTAGGTAGCCACTAAAGTTTCATATATACGTCTACTTGGCAAAACAATTATTGCAAAAAAGTGAAACTCTATCCCAAGACAAAGATATGCTATGCAAACAATTTTACCTGTGAAAATGGCAGCCATCAATTCTGATCACAATCCATGTAAATGGGATTAACTTCTTCTCAAATAGAAAGGATCTAACATAATCCGGTTTAATATTGCCAAGATCCTTTTCAACACTCCCCAGCTCCTTAAGAAGAGACGAGTGATCATTCCAAAAGCTTTTCCCAGCTATATTCTCTGAGTGAAGTATTCTTGCCTTTCTCCGCAGTCTTTTAACAGGAGCACCATTCTCATTGTACTTAACAGTATCTTCCACCTAAATCAAGTTTAAAGGAAAACGAATAAAACGAGAGAACAATATCAGCTAGAGAAATTAGATGTCATACATGTGGCAATAAAATCCATATACTTCCTCTGTCCAATTGTACTTGTCAATAAATTGATAAGGAGATAACTAAGTATTCTCAACATAATGCATTATAAGAAATATATGTGTGTGTGTGTGTCAGTGCAAGCCAGATTCCGGATATATGATAGATAATTGTGAAAATAAAACAACTATATAGTGGAATCTCCAAGAAATCAAACTCTAAAGTATCTGAAACTAAAATGAGTAATACGTTACATGACAGCGGGCAACATTACCTGTGTCTTAAGAATACAAGATCCCTGACGAAACAATTCAGGAAGTTGTTTGTAGTTAATACCAAATTGTTGAAAGAGAAGCTCATTCTTCCCTTGTTTTTGTGTGCTCTGCAAAGTTGACAGATATAGTTTAAGTAAAAATGAACACAAAAACTGATAGAAAAGTGTTTAACACGCAGATAAGAATTTTATGTCCTTTCTTTTTTAACTTTGGAAGGAAGGGGGGAGGAAAGTTGTTAGAATATCAAGATCAATAAACAAATAATAGTAAAAGTTGATCATAATCGTAATAAAATGGAAAAGATTTACGCCCTAAATCCACAATTAGTACCTTCAGAAAGTCCTGTGCCTCATTTTCACTCTTTCCAGATTTGATCAGCATCCAAAAACAAGTGTCATATTGATTATTAATGTGACCTGCCAAACCAATCATGACGATGGTATCACAAATTCACATAATTAACAATATTTCTCTTCATTTTCAAACAAGTTAGTAAGAATTCAAGGACTTATGAGTTAAAGAGAGAATGAGAATCTTGCTATACTGCTTACAATCATTTTGTCTCCATGCAAGATATGCTTGAAGAACTTCTATTGATGCACAGTTTATGACCCGCGAACGAAATGAAGGGGTATATTTCAACTCTTTATGAGGGAAAAACTCTTTCCACTTTATGATATACACAGACGTGAAGAATGATACAACGAGGGACAGTATTTTGCTGCATTTACAATTTAAATAGCATATAAATAACATACAATTCAGTCCAAAGGGAAAAATATCTAAGTTGTTCATAAAGAAGCCTGCATTTAGACAACGAAATAAAATGCACTTTCAAACTCAGCTGTTACATTAAGTTATGAATTCCAAATAAAGTAATCGTAGGTGGCTGGGGCAGATATGGAATCGTATTCTCAAATTGACCACAACACAAAATGGATGATATCAAGCTAGGTACTCTTACTATGTCTCAAATGCAACCTACTTTTGGTTACCTAGCAGACTTTCTAACATTGAAATCCATTTAATACGAAAATTAATCGAAACACTCAAACATATAACTACTTTATATTTGTTTTTCTTTTTAATACATTGCTAAAATTGAATGGTGTTACATTGGTATTTCTTGTAACATAATAGATTCTGATATATTGTATATTAAAACATAATATTATTGTATTTTTTGTCCCTTAAACTGAAATCATAGATGCGGCATTCTTTGCACCAAAGTCACACCAAAAGAACTGAGTACTACAATCAATAACTCTTGGTAAAAATGTAAGGATATCAAAATATGGCACAAAGTCTCGCACAAAAATAGGCTTGGATCTCTAGGTGAAGGTTAAAACTTGAAAGAATTACAACAGAGTTTTGCTTTTCCCTATTTGGTCATTTTAGCAAATTATATTAAGAATATTAGACCTATTTTCCCCTTTCTCTCACTATGGAATATTACAATGTCCCGAATTACTACCTAATATGTTAGGGCTCCATCATAATGGATACTACACTAATAACACAACCAATACTCCTATTAATTGACAGGTACTATGAACTAAAACATGAACGAGCTAAATACCTGGCTCGCCTCTGGTAAAACTTGGATGTCTTCTTGAAAACAAAACTGAAAATTGCGTCAACTTAAATAAGTTATAAACAGAAAATGCATAAACTATTCAAAATTGAATTACAAGATTGATAACAGATCAAGATGCCAACCTATATTCATCACTATATCCATATGATAAAACAATATCCGGGTACTCCTCTAACACAGCAACTGCACAAGAGTTCATCAAATTCAAAGCTCTCTCATCATTTGGCTTCTCAAAGTCATGAACTTGAGAAAACCTACCATAATAAGCAAGCAAGCAAAAATATAAGAGAAATGTAAAAGCAACCCACGTAAAGAAATCTCACAAGAATTGAATTGAAACACAATGCAACAACATTCTATTTTTGTACATTTTTAATTTATCCATAGAGCGTAGTTCCTTACCTTCCAAAATCACAGCCATCTATTCTAACAACAATCAAATTGGGCACAAAAATTTCATCCTCAACTTCAAAAGATTTCACGTATTCATATTTGCTGTTTGCCATGTTCTCTTTTTCCCTTTTTTTCCCGTCACGGAACTTGGATCAGACACTCCATCTTCGCAAGCTCCTGATCACCCAAAACAAAATATAACAAATTTCACTGAATCCAGAAATCAACCTAACACTTGTAATAACCTCTGCAGTAAACAAACCAATTAAATAAAAGATCTATTCTCATAAGTGGGATGAACATGAACTGCATAAATGGCAAAAGTATGAGTTAAGGTCGAGTTGTCATCATGCAGGTTATCAATATCAGAACCAGGACAACAAACTGGAAACTCTTACACTTGAAAACTTCGCTGAACAATGTATACAAACAGAACGTCTCTCCTTGAAAAATGAAGGAGAATCAGCAAACAAATTGCAACTATATTATCTAACAAATTCATTAAGAAGTATAAAAAATGACCAAAATAACCTCAATTTCACAATTATAACAAATACTTAGGGAGTCAAACCATTGAAATTCTTCAAATAGAAGACTGCAATTTCAGAGTTCATACTCGAGCTAGCATTACTGCAATTTCAGAAACTCTAACAAATTTATCCAATATAAAGCTTCAATGAAATAAATGTTGTATTTACTCTTTCTTGTATCTGGACAAAGTTAAACCACTTACAAGCTTCTAAACAATTCCCAGAACTTCACAGTTCAATTTTTCAAAACAACCTATCACTTGCTTCAACAGCCACAAATCAACTGTTCCCTAAAACACCACAACCATAAGCACACACATCTTTAAAATTGAAGCTTAACACAGACACCAATTTTTCCAACAATGCAAGCTCGAAAACAGATCAAACTTCGCAAAATTCACCAAAATTAACATAAATTAAACCCTATAAACGAGAAACCATTAATAATAAACATACCATTTTCTTCGCTCAGTCCATCAGCACCAAACTAAATCAAACCTCAAATCTCAAGGTCAGATTCTTCTTGTATACCTAAACAGGAAATCCGAATCAACCATAATTCCCTAAAAGTCGGACACAAGTCCCCCATCGACCTAGAAAATGAAGAATGTCAAATGGGTGGTTGGGTCAATCATAGAGAACGTCAACCCAATCACCAAGAAAGAATTTTGTAAGTGTTCTAGGGTTTTGTAAAGAGGGAGAAAAGGAAAAAACCCAAGTAAAAATAGGTTGGATTGCGGATTCTAGTGAAATTGATGAGAATTTAGTTCTGGGTATCAGGCGACTAAGTTAAGGAAACAAGCACAAAAGAAACTTATTAAAATAGGTTGTTTTCAAAGTGGCCCAATCATTAGTCTCATTTACGTTCATAGCCCAACCTGGAGATTTCTTGTAATCTTGGCCAAATTTCTGACTCTAGAACGAAAATACCCCCAATTCTTTGTTTCCTTCTAAAATAGAAATATATGAAAAGTTCGCAAAACAAACAAACTCTCAAAATAGGAGACAAACAGAATAAATCAAGACTGTAAATTTGAAGGACGACGTTGTTATTACGGCTATCGGAATTTGAATGACGACGACGGAAGTGACAAAAACTGGCGACAGCAGTAAATCCTCCGCAACAAATATGTCTAGTATTTGGTATATGAAAAATCAAATTTTTAGGGGTTATTTTCTCGGTTCAGGGCTGGTCAATGCATAAACTAGGCTCAGAAATCAGTTTAGGCTAGTTTGTATGCAAAATTTCTTTGTTTTAGGTGCGATTAGTAGCATGAATTGACTGAGAATATGATTTTTGTCTCCACATCGAGGGAGTTCAGTGTATTAAAATGGATTTCTTCGACGAAAATTCAAAAGAGACCCAAATTTAAAATTGGCTCTTTTGACGGAAACTGTCCTAAAATGTCGTTTGAATACACTAGCTCCCTTCCATAAATTGGGATTCGCTAAACTAGCCACGGGTAACTGTTATCAACCGAAAAAAATTTAAAATTTAAAATTTAATTACGAGATTTGAAATTATTTTTATAAAATTTAAGTAAAAAAATTAAAACATACAAAATAAATAATAAATAATATTTAAAATATTTAATAAAAATTTTTAAATATTTAAACAAATTAAAATCTATAATAAATAATATTTATAATAATTTTAAAAATACTTAAAATAATTTTTAAATAAATTAAAAAAATAAAAATAATAGTACTCCTTGCTACTTCACTGAATCTCTAATAAATTTTGTCAGTGGCTAATAGTATAAACAGTAATTTTTTT
>CP135586.1:7045855-7079068 GCA_032401905.1 Swietenia macrophylla | reverse complement strand
AAATACTTAAAATAATTTTTAAATAAATTAAAAAAATAAAAATAATAGTACTCCTTGCTACTTCACTGAATCTCTAATAAATTTTGCCAGTGGCTAATAGTATAAACAGTAATTTTTTTGAAAAAATTTATTAAAAATTTTTATTATAATATTAATATATAAATTTTTTTAATAATTTAACCGAAATAACTGTTTTTAACATTAAACTCGTTTGATAAATATTTTTTAAATTATTATTAATAAATAAACTTTCTCCACAAAATTTCATTGAACTCAAAACTAAAACTAGCTCCCTGACAAAAATTCTTCCAGGGGTCGCGGGTGCTTATGCTAGAATACCGGTTTCAACACTGAAAAACACAAATTCATTGACGGTTTTCATTGTAAATTCTGTAATATCATTTTGTCGAGGGAGTCAAAACTTATGACAAATGTAAACAGTTTATATAGCCAATTCAATATATTCAATTATTATACTAACATTTCAATTGATTTCTTTTATAAGGTGGACAGGAATAGGGATTCAATGCTAATGTCAGCATTTATTAAAAATAGTATAATATTTAAATTTATTCAAATTTCAGTTCTACGCGCGCGCGTGTATATATATATATATATATATATGTTTATGTGTATGAATTGATTATAATATTTACGAATTTTTTTTTATGTTTTAAGCTTGAAATTAAGTTTATAAAATTTGAAATATAAAAAAATATTAAAATAAATAATATTTAAAATATATAATAAAAATTTTAAAACATAAATAAATAATATTTAAAATAAATTTTAAAAAACTTGAAATAGATTATTAAATTTGACCATCTTAACCTTTTATATTATGAAAAGTTTACAAAAAATGGGGCTTGATCATTTTCTTTGTACCCCACTAAGTTTTTTCCTGTGTAAATTAAAGTGTTTTGATCTTTTTTTTAATTTCTCTTTGCATTATCTACCCTCAATTAACTCTTTGTTTATATTTTCTTTATTATTTACAACAAAGAAATTTCTTTACATGACTAATAATTATTAGCTTAATCAAGAATTATGATAAACTAATTGGGTAAAAACACAATACAATAGAATTAAATAATCTAAATTATTACCTCTAATAAAAACGATGTTATCAATTTTTAGTACAAAAAATATTAAAAAAATTAAATATCAATAATATTTTAAAAGAAGATTAAATCTTAATAATTTTACACTTATTAATAAAAAAAATATGGTCCATATCAAATTGATCAATTTCAATATAAATTTTTTTTTTCTAACAATTTTTGAGGCTCTTAAATCATCAAATATATCAGGATAATAACTTTGGGTTTACTAATTTTTTACCTTTTTACAAATAAGGATGGACTGTTCCCATTTGTGATAATTAGGTCCTCAACCCTATTGAAAAAACAAAATAATTTTGACATTAAGGAATACAAATAATTAAAATTTTCTGCATAACGGATAATAACTTTAGTTCTCCCTGTTTTCACTAATTTACAAACAAGGATAGAATTTTCCCATTATAACAAATAGGTATAGACTTTTTCAATTTATAACAAACAGTTCTCAATTCCTTCTGAAATGAAAAAATATAAATAATTAATATTGAATTTCGACCTATAGAGTACCAAAAATCACACCACTAGACTATGCAGCGTAACCCAAAAGGGTTTTCAAGTTATTTCGATAAGAAACTAGGGGCCCATTTGTTATAAAAGGACAAACTTTGTTGTCCTTGATTGGAAAAATATAGGAATTATGAATCCAGATATGATTATTTCCATCTTGTTTTCATATTAGCAATGTGAACAAAATTCCTGCAACAGTTGCCACCACGGCTGCCGCCGCAGATTCCATCTTCATCCAGCTCACAGCGCCGCTGTCGATCTGTATGGGAAACAAGCAGCTTCCCACCGACGCATTCTTCTCCTGGACCAACGCTAATCCGTTGAAGTCGCACGCTTTATCCTTCTGCTTGTTTATCTGATAATACATATTGAACGCATACGATATCTGTGTAAGATTATCAAGCCAGCTGCACGATGACCCTTCCGAAATCGCCGTACAGTCTCCTTCGTCGCAAGCTTTCTTAAATTGATCCGGGATCATACTAAAATCCTTCACGCCTTTGTCGAAAACGCACCATTTGTTGTCATAATATTTCACGTTCTTCGCCCCAATCGGCATTTTATTCTGTCCTCTTCCGGAGAAATCAATCGAAAATTTCGGCTGTCCGTCGAACCGGAATATCCCCCAGTGCCGCTCGAAATTCCCAGGAGCAATGGACTTGGCGTCCTCATCGAGAAAACCGAACAGATACACGTCGAAAATCGTTCCCGGACGAAGTGGAGTTCCTTCTCTGCTGGCTAATTTTTTGAACAAACCGTCGTAAAACCTCTGCGCGTTTTTCACGTTGGCCGCCTTATGTCCGTCCGTCGGCCATCCGATTTCTCCGATGATGATCTTCAAATTGGGGACGCCGGCTTTCTTCAGCGCCCACAGAAGGGTGTCGTAATTTGCGTCGAGAACGTTGTCGTACATCAGATTTTTGTCCTGGATGGGTTTCCCATGTGAAAAGAAGGCGAATTCGATCGGGAAATCGGGGTTGTCGTAGAGACTGAGGAAAGGGTAGATGTTGACGACGAAAGGAGCATCGTTATCTCGAAGAAACTTGATGATCAAGTTCATCTGTCGCTTGACGTCGGCACGGAAATCGCCATCGGATGGCATATTTGAATGGGATTCGTATACGTCGGCGTTTAAAGGTACGGTGGCCTTGATGGTTTTGCCGTGGCCGGCTTCGTCTAGGGCCTTTTGAATGTTTGCTAAGGCTGGGTAAGTGTCTTCGGTGAAGGAATCGTTGTAAGATTTCAAAAATGGTTCATTTCCAACGGCTACGTATCTGCGTGCAAAATTACGACAATAAATAATTAGAAAATATTTTATGTCTTATTCAGTTATAATTTTAATAATAATAATAATTTTTTGAAAATAAAATTAGATAGAGATATCCCATACCTTGTTTATTATTATTTTTTTAAAACTGCAAATAAAAACATGGATTGAAATATAATTTAATTATAATTAATATCATAATTTTTTCATGTAATATTTGTCAATGGAGCTATTACATGCATGCATATGAGGTTAAAAGAAGAAAAACTGATTCTTTTTTTTTAAAAAAAAAATTAAATAAATATAAATTAAATCTCATTTTAATTTTGATTCTAATCCACATATTTAAAGTTCTCTGTTTAAAACGACGACGAAGACGAGTATATGCTTACTTGATCTTGACGGAACCATCCTTGACGTATTCAGTGACATTTTCTTTCACCCAATTCTTTGCATTATTTAAACTTGTTTTCATGTCGAGAAGCATCCCATTTGGAACTGCAACCATTACCTCGATGTCCGTGTTTGCAAGAGCTTTTAAACTATCGGCATCGGCATCGAAAAGCTTCACCCTTTTGAGGCCATTGTCCTTCAACATTTGCACGACAGACTTCGCCGGCAACGGGTGTGAGGCGATATTGCCCCAGTTGACGCCCACGTCAACTGGACCGGCATATTTGTAAACTCTACCACTGCCGGAATTGTTGTTGTCGTTGCCACCATTATTGTTATTGTTACCATTGTTGCTGTTATTGCTACCACCATTGTTGTTTTGGCCGCCATTATTGTTATTGTTACCATTGTTATTGCCATTGCTGTTGCCGTTGTTGTTGTTGTTGCTGCTGCCGTTGTTGCCGTTGTTGTTGTTGTTGTTGTTGCTGCCGTTGTTGTTGTTGCCGTTGTTGTTGTTGTTGTTGCTGCCGTTGTTGCCGTTGTTGTTACTGTTGTTGCCATTGTTGTTATTGTTGCCGTTGCTGTTGTTATTGCCATTATTGTTGTTGCCATTGTTGTTATTGTTGCCGTTGCTGTTGTTATTGCCGTTGCCGTTGTTATTGCCGTTGTTATTGTTGCCATTGCCACCGTTATTGTTGCCGTTGCTGTTGCTATTGCCCCCATTACTGGTGCCGCCGTTATTGTTGCCGTTGTTGTTGCCGTTGTTGTTGCCATTGCCATTATTACCGTTGGCATCGTTGTTGTTACCATTGTCGTTGTTATTGCCACTATTGGTGTTGCCGTTGTTATTGCTGTTCCCATTGCTATTGCCGTTGCCGTTGCTGTTGTTGTCGCCGTTATCAGTACCATCATCAGCGGCGATCGTTAATATGAAAAAATTGAAGGCAAGAAGGAAGAAGACGACGAAGAACGCGGCTCGAGTCATCGTGTTGAGCCGGTTCGAGTAAGCTACACGATGCTGCTGAATGTTGGAAGAAAACGAGCTTTATTAAACTCTTAAGGATAATTAGTTTGTTAATTAGGTTACGGTGTTTGGAGTTTTGGATGGTTAATTAAGAAAATATTGCAAGGCAGAGCGGGAATTTAGAGAAAATTTTGCTTTTTATAGAATTTAATTATTTAATTTTTTTTGGGCCAAAATTGTTCACTTGTTGTCTTTGTCTAAATAAAAATTTCTAAATTTAGGAATCTTTAATTAGGATTTAATTTTGGGTTATGAAATTTACCCATTTATTTGTGCAATAATTTTTAATATTTTTTTAATTTAATTAACCACTCATATATATCATGCTTTGTTTTTTTATATCTATTGGTATATGACATGTCAAATATAAAAAGTGCCGAAGGAGTCAGGTCGACCCAAGTCTAGTTTGACCTGGCCCTTGAATATTCAGGCTTGGTCTGATTCTGAGTTATGACGGGTCTAAACTAAATTGAGAAATTAAGACTAATCGCAGGTTTGGGCCAATCTGCTGGCCTCCTTTTAATATATTTTTTAATAATATATAATATTAATTAAATTATTTTTTATTATTTTTATTTTAAAATTAAAAAGGCCTATTTTGTCTGCGGGCTGGCCCTCATGGGCCGGCTCAAAGGCCGTGTCGGGCGTCCCTTTTTTTCAAATAGACCGGGCCGCCCTCAAGCCCTTGTCAAATATATATTCTTAAGATAAGGGTAATTTTGGCATTTCAATAAAAATATGAATTTGCTTATTACATGTGAACAAATTATGTACATATTTAATGAACATTAAATTACGGTGATCTGTATGTTATTATCCCATTCTTTACTCAACCCAGAAGTGCGGGCTACATAGCAATCTATTGAATCATTGTCAATCACGAATGGGCTGGCTCACAATTTGATCACTGATCGGCCCACATTTCTTTCCAGAACAAAACGAGCGCCTTCTTGCTGCTCTCTCATCCCTCAAAGCTTCCTAAAACCATTCTCCGCACGACACCCGGTACTGTGTAACTTCACACATTTTTCAACTTTCTTCCTTTTCACACTTGAGCCCATTATTATTTTCTTAAGTAATTTAAATTTAAGCTTTTCTGCAATAAAAGAAAATTAATGTCTATTAGTTACTGTATGCTTATTATTATTATTATTATTTTTAATTTTTCTTTATTAATTCTTTGTTAATTCAGTTAGTTTTGTAATTGAATTGTCAGTTACTGAACCCGAAATGGCTCCGCTAACGCTATCTGTTGATGCAAAAACCTCTTTAGGTAACCAGTTTTTTGTTTAATTTACAGAATGTGTTTATGGATTTTAATTTAACTAATTTTATTTGCATTTGTTATTGTTCTGCGGTATGAGAAATTTTACTTGAGTGATAAATTTACAGATTAATCTGTTAGTTTTTTTTTTATTATTATTATTTTAATATTTTAGTGGAAAGATAAATTTATGTTTCGTTTCATATTTAATTTATTTTTATAGAGATGATATAGTTAAGCTTCCAGATATGTTGACTTGAATGCAGTTATTGCTATGTTTCTGAACTAGATGATTGAAATTGTTCAATTTAAACTACGCGGCAGTTTGATTGGGGAGAATGTTGTATCAAAGCCAATCATTGAATTTGGCTTTGCGTTGGTATAGGTTTACAGTCGTAGGCTGTAAAAATTGAAGTTGTGAAATGTTTGAAGCGTTTCAAATTAGGCTGCTTTATGTGAAGGGTATAGAGAAATTTACTTTATGTTATCTCAGTACTTAGAACTTTACTCCAGGCTACCTCGTTCTTGTGGCCATGACGTGAGGCTGTTTCGAGTTTTTTTATTGTCAACTTGTCTACATCTTTGTGAATGTTTTCCTTTTTAATACAGTTTCTCCTTTTATATCTATAATCAACAAAAGAGAAAAATTGTTTGTATGGTACTGTTTATTCTTTGAACAGGTTATATGTTTCTGCAGATGTATCCAATGGGAAAATGCAAGACTTTCGGCAGGAAACAAGAAAGTCTTTTGCGTCTGTTAGCATGGGAGAAGAAAAACCATTTGATTTCTTTCGTGTTTTATTTGGTATGTGCTGTTTAGTTTTCAATTTTCTGTTATAAAAGTTGATTACCTTTAAAGCTGGATGGATGAAAAGTGGTATTTGAATTTTAGTTTGTGGTTGACTACCGAAGGTAGCTCAAAACATGTGAAATCATGTTCATGGACATTAGCTGGATTGGTGCTTAATCCTGCATAAGAAAATAGAGTAACTAACCTTACATTTGTCAACACTTAACTTATATATTACAAAAAGTATTTGTCCATAATTGCTGTCTGCAAAATGCAAAAGGTTAGTACTTGGAAGGAAGAAAAACCTTTATAATATTCTGTTTATTTAATCAATAAATTTTGGTATACAATATGTGTAGTGTTAAAAATTCATGAAACAAATTAAGAAAAAATAAGATCTAACAGTTTTCTTTTTGTTCTTTAAATGTTATTCTGAATTTGTTAATACAAATGGTATAATGCTGCTGATATGGTCAACTGGCCAAGTTTGTCATATGTAGTTTTCATTTATTCTTATTAGTCTGGCTGATTTTGCAGATGGCTTTATAGCAGGAGGCACAGCTGGTGTTGTTGTTGAAACAGCTTTATACCCTATTGATACTATAAAGACACGGTTGCAGGTGGGTTAATATGCAGTTAGAGTGCTATTACTTTTGGGCAGGACTTATTGCCATATAAATGGATGTAGCTTGATAAGAAATGCCTATTCTGTGTTGACTACTATATTATCTTTTCTTGTGCTTTAAACTGGTATACACTTTATTCTCAATTATGCATATGAAGTGGACAGTTTCCTCTTGAAAGGGTGAATTGGATTCTTCATTACTCATTAACTGACAAGCTTGTTTCTGAAACTTACTGTTCTCTTATCTATCTCATAGGCTGCTCGTGGGGGAGGGAAAATAGATTTCAAGGGCCTTTACTCTGGATTGGCTGGAAATCTTGCTGGTGTCTTACCGTAAGTGCCTTTGAATGCATAACTTTCATGTTTATTCCAGGAGTCATGCATGATCTCATTGCTTTTATGCTAATTATAGGATCCATTTTTGTCTTATACATATAGAAACTGGCCTTGAACTATTATTTAAAACAAATGTTTGGTCACAAATCATTTAGATTGTGCCTTTCTTTTTCTCCTTTGTTTTGATATATCTGTTTTTGAAGTTTTATTATTGTATATGCATTAGTGATATGAGCCCTTACTCATTAGGTTGGTCATCTCATTTCCTTTCGGGTGCAGGGCTTCTGCTTTATTTGTTGGTGTCTATGAACCTACAAAACAGAAACTGTTGAAGTTATTTCCTGAAAATCTTAGTGCTGTTGCTCATCTGGTAAGAAGAATCATTCATTCTGTCTATCTTGTTTTGGGTATATGATTAATTGTCACACTGAAATTAAGCTTCTACATTTGAAAGTTTATGCACAAAGGCTTGTTGTAACATGAATATTATTTTGTTCCTTTGAGCACGCTGTTAGATTGACATGCTTGTTGAAGTCCAAACTATATTATAGATGAAGAAATTTGTGTGTTGTCTTCAGAATTTCCCTACGGGATAAAAGTCTGCCACATTGACATTTGTTTTTCACTCCTCAGTTCTATAATTGTCATCTTTTATCCAATGGGATTAAAAGTCCTCTACATTGAACATTTTTTTTTTGGCCCTTCAGTTCTGTAATCTTCATCTTTATGTTATATCAGCCACCCTAAATATCTTGAAACATTCCATATATTATTGTGAATGATTTGGTTCAATGGTTACCTGAAATCTGTTTGGCTTAAACTTACACTTCTTTCGCAACTGTCAGTATTTGCCCCTTTTATGAATATCCTTTTTCTTGCAATAAGAATGTTGAATTTTTACACAGACAGCAGGTGCCGTAGGAGGAGTTGCTGCTTCTCTGATCCGTGTTCCAACAGAGGTAGATTTGACTAACTATACATTTTTATATTTATAACTGCCTTACTCACCATTTTTAAACTTTCTATTTTCAACTAACTTTTTCTCCTTAACAATCTACAGGTTGTTAAGCAAAGAATGCAGACTGGGCAGTTTGCTTCAGCTCCTGATGCTGTCAGGCTTATTGTTTCTAAAGAAGGATTTAAGGGTCTCTATGCAGTATGTAATTTTTGCCTTCCATCTCTGTGTTGTCCCAAATATCAAATTTAAGCTTTAACCTTTCTTCTTAGTTTCATATTGAATTTGTTCTTTTTATGAGGTCATACTGTTTTGTTCTTGTATCTGTGAGTTTTAATTCGTGACCTGCAAGCTTATGTTATTGCATTTTGTTCATTATCTTCTATACCCGAGCGTAATCTTTGAGATTACAGGGCTATGGATCTTTTCTATTGCGGGATTTGCCCTTTGATGCAATTCAATTCTGCATCTACGAACAGCTTCGAATAGGTTATAAAGCAATGGTAAGCTCCCCGCACAGCATCATTTCATGTTTACAATTGCACCTGTTGAGAGAGAGTTTCTACCATTATGATCACTTATGAATGTTTCCATTTCTTCAGCTGGGAAACATGTTTTCTTTTTTCATGTGTAACAATTTGGTTACAATTCCATGTGTCTAGGAACTATGAGTTCCTTTTCATAAAGCCCTAATCACAATATATTATAGGCAAAGCATTGGGATCATTTATTAGGGATTCAAGTGAGAATTACAATAAAATCTGGAAGGCTATATAAGAAGAGCATTCTTGACCCTAAAATTTGTTGAAACCAGGAAGGTTTGACTACATATTTGGCAATTTTGCATTTAGGTTGGCACATCCTTATTAAGTCGCAACTTAAAATTGGACCGACCTAATGGCTGTCGGTTCTATTTTGGTTTCCCTGCAAGTATTTTGACATTTTTGCTTTCACTATCTATGATTCACTTCCTTATTATATCTCAACTTAAAATTTGACGAAACTAATGGCTATCCGTTCGGTTTTGGGTTTCCCTGTAAGTTTTTTGACATCTTTGCTTTCACTTCTCTCTGACTGGCAGAATAGAGGAGAACAGTTTTTTTTAATGTTTTTCTTACTTTTGACCCTCATTTTTTCTTTATTGGTAGGCACGCAGAGATTTGAATGATCCTGAGAATGCTATGATTGGTGCTTTTGCTGGTAATGACAGTTCGTATTTATTCGGAGTTATCCTTGCGATGACTCCTTGGTAATGCAAAAACAGTCAAAAAAATGATTTTCGTAATGTGTTTGAAAAGTAGGATTTGGAAATCACAAACCTCATTCTTCAAAAATTAATGTTGATTTCAAATGACTCAAAAGCGTGTTGTACCTTTCCACAAAACGGGATTTAGAAAACAAATGAAACACTAATACTTTTTCAAAAGAATAGTATTATACATGTTCCCATCAGTTTTCTTCTGAGTAAACTCTTCTTATAATACATTAACAGTCATGTTCTTGGATTTTGAATTCAATTTTAATATTCATTATAAAGATATTTTTAAAAAATAATTGTTAAAAGTGCATACTAAATGTTAATTGATGTGAAATATATCAATAGATTCGAAAATAAGAAGTATCATAGAGTACCAATTTATTGCTCACAATAGATTTTTCTGCAAAATGTCTGATATGTTTTAATAACTCTTTCTAGGGGTATTAACTGGGGCTATAACTACTCCTCTTGATGTGATTAAGACAAGGTTAATGGTTCAGGTATGGTCAATCTATTTTCTTCCATTCTTCTCTCTATTAGCTGTGTAGTATACACTAATTGGATCTGGTAGAACTATAGCGGTTCCTCTGGTTCATCACTCATATTTCATCTTCCTCCAAGAAGCCCTTCTTGAGGAGCACTCATTGAGTTACAGATTGAAATTCACCTTGTGCAATTCCTCTGCAGGGATCAGCGAACCAGTACAAAGGAATGTTCAATTGTGTTCAAACTATTGTTAGAGAAGAAGGACCTCCTGCTCTTCTGAAGGTACTGAGTTTTCCAGTTTCCATTTTCTCCTCACCGGTAGCCTATCAGTAGAATATTTAGTAATTCGACGCACAATAGTTGAGAGTATGTTTAAGTTTGCATATACACATCCACACTAGAAAATGGCTAAAATTTTGCATCCTTGACATACTTTGATTCTTATGTTCCTTTTTGCTTCAGGGCATCGGGCCAAGAGTACTGTGGATAGGCATTGGTGGTTCAATATTCTTTGGTGTCCTGGAAAGAACAAAGCGGATGCTTGCTCAGCGACGGTCCCTACAAGATCAAAATTCAAAGCAGGATTAAACTTTAAGTCCCATGACATATCTGCTATTTTTTTCATTTCTCCCTAGTTCCTTAAAATCTGAAACTATATATGATTCCTGCTGTCCTGCAGTCTAGACATCTGCTTAGCTTCCCATGCGGCCAAAAGATTACTGTTGGAAACAAGATTAGATCAGAGTTCAATATTCTCGGATGGGACATTATGGTAAGATGGAAATTTTATTAGGCATTGAAGGGCAGGTGTTAGTTGGTTCAATCGGTAAAATCTTTTAGTTTGGTAAAATTACTCTCACACTAAAATTGGGAAGGGGTCTGATTTATTTGATGTAATATTTGGACAAAAAAATTAAAAGAAAAAGAAAAATAATTCTTTTCTTGAAGGTAATCTTTTAATTAATTTATAACATGTTTTGTTATTGTTTTAATCATTCCGGAGAGACAATATATTTGTTTGTCAAGTTTGGACTCAAATTCTCTCAATGAGTTAATTGCAGAAAAAGAAAAAAATGAAAATAAAAAATTGGGACTGTACTTACGGTTAAGGTTTGTTTAAGTTACTATATGCCCACATATAAGCATGTGTAAAATCTTATTCTGTTACATCATTTATGCTCAGCAGCTCCCTACTCTTTCATTGCAATTTTAAAGTAAATACCATAACAAATACATTATTTGTAGACATACGTAGATGGTACATTTACCAACAACCTAACCATTTTTCATTTAGAAGTTATGGATTTTGTTACGAATGAAACCTAATCTGAACAAATTGTTCAAAAATACCAGAGTTTTCTGCCTTCAGCTGGGTGTTTAACTTCATTGAAGTACAAGAAGAAATTAATCTTCAAAACGCCGCGAGTAATTCTGTCAACTGTACTAATTTTCACTTGTATTTTGTTGCTAATTCTTCAAAAAAGATACGAGAATTTAATTTCACCTCGTCATTGTATCACCATTTGCATCACACAGTTGAAAAAGGATATAAGAGGATATTGGAAACATACTCTTAACAGTAGCATCGCATCGTGATTGCATCAGTGGGAAGTAGGCCCCACCGCGTCCTTTCCTCAGTACAAGAGGTCCTGCATTCTCAGGAGCCCGATCTACCGCCTTCAAGCGTCCATGGACAATGTCGGTAAACCCAGTTGCCACGTTAGCCATCTGTAACTGTAAGCTCAGATCCCGAATTCTCTTCAACAGGCAGCTGAAAGACCTATCCAAATATTAAGCCCATTCCGCTGGCGGTCCTCCCCCAGTAAGCCATAACCGAGAATTGGGATTGGTTGCCTACCGCTGCCACCTCAGCCCTATAGAATTTTGCCAGTTCCCCATTCATAGAAGGTTTGAGAGGAAGTACAGCAACAAATTCAACTGTCAGTTCTGGATTCAGCATTTGATTCCAGAGCATCAGCGCCCACTCACTGGGCTGGTTAAGACCATATGCTTCCTGAAAACGAGATTGCTCAACAAGTGCTCTCCTGGCGTTGGTTTCAGATAGGTTGAGCTACTTAGAATCTGGCATTCAAATTTGAAGGGAGACCAGGGAAGCTTGAGCACAAGCTTTGCGTGTTTTAGTGCCAGCGTCAACAGAAGAGTGAACTTCAGCAGCTTCAATAAAATAGCGCATGGAATATAGGAGGTGTTCTTTCTGGTCCTTGTCAGCATGATAAAACCATTGCTGGCGGGACAGCTGTGCTCATGACTCTAAAAGGGCAGCTGTTTCATGCTTCATGTCAAAGTGGTTATAGACCTGTAAAGAAGAAAAACATAAGGAGTACAGGACAAAACAACCGATGCATGGATAAGAAATAGGTAAAAAATTAGAAATAAGGAAGAAAGAAATGGCATATCCAGGTGAAGCTACACAACGAGGCAAGACATTCAATCATTCATAGGATGTTTCAGCAAAGATTCATTACCAGATATATCTAACATGATCGACAAAGACCTAGTGTTGTTTGAAAATATTTTGAACAGCCTATCAACTTTGGTTTTCCCAGAACCTCTGTCTCGGACAAATAAAGATGCCGTATACTAGAAACCTATATACTCAGGATGCTACAAAACCTATACACTTGAAGACCTGGATAATATGCTTACACCCATACAATGGCTCAGCAGTGCCGAACATGCTGCAGTATCTAACTTTGCTCTATATGATGCATATAGATAAAGTTAAGAAATAAAGTTATCCAAGAATAGAATCATTGTGGAATATACAAACTGTGCCAAATGCATCAACATCATTGTGGTTAAAATGCTTCAATGGTGTGAGAACAGCCATTCGGAATCCTCTGACAGCCTCAGCAGCGCCTGTATTTGTGTCTGCAGCAGCAGAATACTTCTGAAGAAGTAATTTCAGCTAGCCATTTTCTATGAGAATTCCAAGAATAAAATTAACCCCATGGAAGTTTCCATCTCCAGTTATCAAGCAAGCCAAACATGGGAAATCTCCTTCAGACACGCAAGTTTCAACCCTGGTTGCAGCAAGGGCTACAAGAACATCAACTCCATCAAGGCAAGCTGATGATTTGAAAAAGTGGTGGGACAGAATACGAAGCTCAACCTGAAAACAAAATTTATAACCAAAAGCTTTTGCATGTTAAAAACAAGATGATAATAATCCAAGGAAAAACATATGCTGCTAACACTCTTGTATTGATAATCATCTTCATCACAACTGGTTGTAATTCAGATTTGTTTTGAAGATGAAACTCTCAGAGAACTAAAGCAGTTTCAATTATTTAAAATTATACAACGATTATAGGATAACATGAAAATCAAATTTTTGGTAATAAAAACCACACCTCACAAGCATGTGGTATTTCCTGTCCAGTGATTAACAAGCGCATAAGCGCATGGCCAATTTCTGGTTCAGAAGGACAAAGCTCTGCCCACTTCAAGAAGTCTGAAAATCTCCACAAACAAGGAGCTGGTCCTTCCTCCAGAGAATCCATATAAACCGCACAATGTGAGGCCAATAAAACATGGTGAACATGGAAGATGTTTAATCAAAGTTTATTTTCTATTACCACAGATTGGGGAACTGCGTATGCACACATTGTATCATAGACTAAAAGTCACAATTTTCTGGTCACAGACTTTGGGTGTGGATTGAATCCAATCTAAACTGCTAGGCTTGTGTAGCCTGGCCCAAATTACAAGTTCTTATTGCCAATTCCATAAGTCTAGAGTCTTAGATTTAGCATTTTAATGAAAATGAATTTGCATGGCACACCTTTAAAAAAGATTCGGCAAGAATTTGTGCAATACCAGCAGCCGACACGGAATGAGTTTGCACAAATGATTCTGGTGCTTTAAGAGAAAGAAGCTTTAGCAATTCAACTGGATGCTTGACAAATGCGTCTGAAAATCGAATACCCAACACATTTGCAGCTTTTACAACTGCTAAATCCTCCAAAACCTATATTTGCATGCTCAAGTATTAGAATCCATCGAGGAACTGAAACAAGAGAATATGCCGTCAGAAGTGTAAGAACAATAGAAACTAGATGGTCACCACTTGACCATCAAAAAGGTCCCTTTATCTGATTTTCAATATTGAAAACCTAGTATACTTGGAATACGGAAAAAGCCAGGGTGAGTCAAAGAAAGAAACTGAGAATGATTTGGGCAATAACCTGCAATGGATTGATCAAACATTGGTCGGTCAGTATGTTGTATGACCGAATGACTGAAAGCATTTCCTCATCAAGCACTGACATTGATACTTCAGCACTAGGTGTTGAGGTAGCTGCAGGCTTCAAAGCAGCACCCACAAGAATGAATTCAGACAGTATGTGACCTGAAGACAGCTTATGTTGGAGTTGCTTGGCAGCTGAGATATTAATCCAAACTCCAATAGAGATAGAACAGCACTCTCCTGCTCAGCAGCTCCAACCCTTCCTCTCACTTTGGAAACGACACTATGGTTGAGCTTTCATCTTGCAACAGTGTTTCATTCCTAGAGTTGAGAGGGCCACAACTGTCTTCAGGATCAGTGCTCTTATCTGCAGAGTGCACTAGTTGATGTCTTGATGGCACATAACGTTTGGCCCTCCATTTTGTTTTTGTTTTTCCCCCTGCAGTGGTTGAAGAGCTGGCATCCAACAATTGGCTCTTGAAATGTGACTGGTTATTTACCCTTCCATCAAGTTTTTCTACAATTCTGTTCTTCATTGTATTAATATGATTATCCATTTTGGTTATTATATTAGCAGTCAGATCAACAATATTTGAAGTATTTTCCTGGCTGGAACTGGTTAAACTAAAGTCTCCTTCATTTTTCACCTCAGCTTCTGATTCCACTGCTAAGAGCCACACTCTAGTCTCAATTTCTCACAGAAGATGCAATGAAAGAACCAGGATAAAATCATCATCAAAGTCAGAAAAGATGGTCATAAACGATGATGCATCGCAGCAACAGTATATGTCTTAAGATCACTTACAGATTAGACTGCATTATCATCCCACTTAACCATTGAAGTGAAAGCAACAACAATTCATGAAGTCATCTACCTGGAAGATCCTTCTCCGGTGTTTCCACACGTCCAAGGAAAAATAATCCAGCCTGCAAACCATACGACAGAGGATCCTTTAAATACATAGGCAAGTAAGTAGCCAGAATTCTGATTCATGTTTGCAAGTGTTGCTTGTGCAGCCAAACATACCTGTAAAGGAGGCAAGGAATATCGGATAAACAGTGTCTGGCACTGTTCCCATAAAGCAACCCTCTCTTCTGGGAAAGAATTCGTAGGCAAATCCTTCTTCAGATCCAGAACTGTCTCCTGGCTATTCTCCTTAAGCGATACAAAGTTTATGTGAGCAGGGACTTCCAGATGTAGTTTATGTGAGCAGAGACTTCCAGATGTGGTAAATTGCTATAAAAATGGTAAACAAAACAACATTTGCAGAGCTTGGAATGATGTCTGCTCTGGAAACCTTGTCCAAAATTCGCCATCTGATTTGATAGTTTGAGCTCTGGTGAGAAAGGACCTCGATGATCTCTTCAAACCAACATCTCTGAATGACTCACCATCCCCAGCTTCTTTGTGCATACTATGTGAAATTTCTCTATTTCCACCGGTCATGTACTCATCCTCAACACAAGATAAACTAGAAGGCTCCTCTACCTCCATTTTATGAACTATTGTAGAAGAAGGTCCCCACTCCACCCACCTCCCTTGCCTGCCAAAATTATCCTGCATAAAGGGCCTGGTCGTTGAACTGGTATTCTTAGGAATATGAAAAACATGGACTGTCATATACTGGTTGCCAGACACAAAAAGAACCTCTCTAAATGGCAAATCATTGTGCTGATTTTAGGTATCCCCACATGCACCCCAAGCCAGTGAGTTCACATCACAAACAGCAGGGTAATTATTAGATCTTGAAAATTTGCATTCAAGAGAAAAACCATTATCAAAATCCATTACTGATTCAGAAGTGCAAGAGGTATTGTGCTTTGAATCTGACCTACTTAGAGCAGATGAACACAGAACTAGAAACTTTCATCACAACAGTTTTCCACAATGCAACAATCTACAGATTCCCCTGCAAACCTGTTAAAGGGAAAAAAAATAGCCAAATCTAGACAGCTAACTCAAATGAAACAACAGTAACACAACCAAATGAGGTAGGACATACATGCACAGATACCACAGCCAACACAGATATTATCAAATATTGACAATCTGGGAGAGAAAAAGATGAGTTAAGAATATTCACCTGTAATTAGAAGAAACAATGAAGCCTCAAACTGATACGAGAGCAATAACAATAGCTCTCTTGTTGGAGATATGAAGGCTTCACGAAACTCTGACAGACTGAACTGGAGCTGAGATGGGCCACATTTGCGCAACTGCAGTATTGCAGGACCCTCATCCCCAACAGAGCAATCCTTTTTGATCTAGAGAGAACAAAGGAACCAAAACCATAAAATACGAGAACAACAAGATAACATGGCCAGTATCAAGTTCATTAAATCATTAAAGAGAGGGGGAAGAGAGAATAAAAAGCCTACAGTATGGTATTAGGAATATATATATATATATATATATATATATATATATAAAGATACGCATCGGGGATTAGATTTATTGGGAAAAGTCAAAATGCCTTTATTGTGAATGAAAGAAATATTAATCAATAAAAATACAAAGTGATCAGATAAAGAAAGAAACTAATAATTAAACACTTCCCTACTTCAAAGACCATTTATAGAAATAGCTGAAATGTTTAATGAAACTCAATTTAATTACAGTTAAATATATGAATTCTGCCACTGCAAATACTTCTCACACTTCTAAGTTCAATTGCTTTTGGAACTAATCTAAAAATTTTTAAAATTTTCCAGTTCTAACCAAGCCTTATTATATTAGATTTGATTGTTCAAGGGGCACAAAACTTATTTTATCTCATTGTCCAACATTGTTCTCACACTATTGATTCCTAAATGAATGTCAATAATGATCGTTAGAAAACAATAATTGATTGAATTTTTATTTCCTATTGGTTCCACATATATTGGAATCCTATTAATTCAATTATTACCTTTTCTTTAAAAAGGTGTACTGACCTGTGAATTAATCCAATTCATTATGATCCATTAAAGTCAATTGAATCAGATCCTTTGATGTCATTGTCCAACAAAGAGTTAAGAATTAGAAAGCACCCACAGTCTGAGTCTCAAACCTTCTAAAACAGACAGTGAAACAAAACAATTGGGTGAGTTTGTTTTCATCTCCAAAACCCCGTTTTCTGTTTTTCAAAGCCCAAAACAAATAAGGCAAAAGCTTTTTTTTTTTTTTTTTTTACTTTTTTCATAATTTTCAGTTTCAAAAACTAGTCATAAACTCAAAATTGACAACTAGCTTTTTATATTTGAAAAAAGCAAAAAATAGTTCAACTAGTTCTCTAAAAACTCTTCCAAATGCAAATATCACACTCATTTTCACTGTTTTTATTGTGTAAGGCTGTTTTTCAACAACACATTTCTAATATAAAAAAATTCAAATTCAATTTCCCATTTTGAATTTACAAAACAATTTTCTAAAAACAACTATGTAAAACAACTCCAAGCAGTCGCTTAACTCCCATTTTCCGTGAGTGACAAACTTACATAAATACTATAACAATCAAAAGAGGTCTCAGATTATCCATTCTCTCACTAGTACTAAATGATAATCAATTGCCCTCGCTATTCTTAACCATACATCACCTAATGTAATTTTCCCTCACTTTCTAAGCAACCAAACAGATAATTTACCAAAGCACAGCCAGCAGCTAGTCATGAACATGCAACTAAAGAACTAGTAAGAGCTAAAAGAACAGTTCGAAAAAGATACAGAAAATAATAAAAATGATTGTTATCAAATTCCCACTACATCATCTCACAACCAATACCCAGCTTAGAAAATGAAAACGACAAACAACATAATGCAAAACGAAAGAAGAAATGAAATGGCATTGAAAATTCAAAATAAAACATGATCAAAAACTAATCAGTTCACCACAAAGAAAAAAGGAAATTCCATTTCAATTTCAAAAGCAGGAAATGCGAGAGAGGATTCAAGAAACAAACCTAAAGCATTAAAACGTATTGTCGTTTTAATGAAGCAAAGCCATCTCTGCAAACTACAAAAGCTTCTTTCACCGTTTGGCTCTCTGAATTTTGAAAAAAAAAAAATTGTCTTTGCTTAGGGATTTTTTTTTTTTTGGGTTTAATTTCATTTTTAAAATTTTTCCCCGAAGATTCTCCGAAGCGGGTGAAATTCAAAATTATCGATTTTTCGAGCGAGAACACGTTGGTTTTTACGATTCGAAGCCGCGTTCTGAGGGTTAACGGTGGAGATTCGGATGAGCGATGACTGGGGTGTTGTCGACATTTCACATTTTAATCCACGCTGTGCAAGAATTCTTGTGAGGTATAATAATATTCGGGTCCCTAATATCTTGTATTGTTACCAAATGAAGATATCGTTTTTCATTTGTATCAAATAGATGTCTTGTACAATGACATAAATACCCTTTAACATTGTGTTCAATAATTTTAAATATAAATTAAAAAACAAGATAAATAACACAATTATAACTCATTTAATAATTTTTTAAAATTAAATTTTAATTTTTTAATATAATTATTAAATAAATCAAGTTTAAACACATCTCTTTTAATATAAATACAAATACAAATGATATGATAATTTAATTTCTTACCTCTGTTCCAAGTTCAATATCGTAAAGGTGATTTGGTAAATTTGGCAGGTCATGAACTTATTTGATACAAAATTACAAACGATGTACTCATCTGTAAAAACAAGAAAAGATAGTAAACCGAATGTAATTATTCCAATTCTACGGAGATAGTACTCTGCGGTTGGGACTTGTTGTGATCATTCAGTTGTCTGACTTTGAGATCTGAACCTTAGATCTCAACCGTCCAATATTCCTAGAAGACGAGAAGTGGGCGATTAGCTTTTATCCAATCATTTGGAAAGGGAATATTATCAACGAGGTCCAATAGTTTCTTCCAATATTCTTATATCATTGAAGTCTACGAATTTGTTAAAAGGGAATATTATATTAATGAAGTCTAAAACAGTGCATAATTTGTCTATTTATAACAAATAGGTCCTTGATCTCTTCCAAAAAATAAAATTAATCTTATAATATTTGATTTTGACTATCACATTCACAGTATTCATAACATAAAAAATATCTCAATCATTAAATTAAAACAACTTGGTAAACCCAATTGTCCAAAACCATAAAGAAAATGTGATAATGGCATATATTTATTCAGTGGTAGGTGATATGCATGCGTCAACGACGTAGTAATATTCACACACAAGTGCTGCCGAGAAGCAGCAACAGCCGTGCAGCAGGAGGTGAAAATGGCGTGTTGCAGAGCTCTGGTTGCTGTGTTTTATCTCCTCTTATGCGGCGGATTGTGTGCTGTAAGCGGCGATAATAGCAGTTTGCCGCCGTGTGAATTCCCTGCAATTTACAACTTTGGCGATTCCAATTCCGACACCGGCAGCTATTCAGCTGTAATTATGCCAATACCACCCCCAAATGCAGATGGCAAAGAATGCGACGGTCGCCTAATCATAGACTTCATAGGTAGCAAATATCTTTGCAAATTTAACTGTAGTTTGTTTAGATACTGTCATGGTATTAGCCGGAGATCTCCAGCCAATTGGAATTTATATGAAACTAATTGGATAAATTTGCCAGGTTCATCAAATTTCATTCATTTTTGAGCAAGTGTGGATTAACTTATTGTTTTATGCATGCAGCTGAACATCTAAAATTGCCACACTTGAGTGCATATATGAATTCACTAGGAATCAACTGCAGATATTATTGACCCATTAGCTTCAGCTGTTCAAGCAAGGAGTATTAATTAAGTCGATAATTTGAATTTATTAGTATTATTTTATATTAATTTAAATTTATAAATTTGTGTTAGTCAACAAATTATGTCAAAATTATTACTAATATTATAAATTATTCGTACAATTATTTATAATTATCAAAATATTATTTTTTTCATAGATTATCAAATATATTTGGAAACAATTAAGGTTTTAAAATCAATCTTTCTTTCTTTTTTTCCTTTTTTATTTTTCATTTTCAGAACATCTACAAAGGAGGAGGAAGGGCATTCTAGATACACAATACAGGGCCAATTGGTTTGCTTGCCTATATTCGTGTTAAGCAATCGTAATCAATCACCAGAATACTTCGATGAATACGGTTGTCTCAGGGCTCGAAACGACATGGCGGTCGTGTTCAACATGCAGCTCAAAGAAAGAGTAATTAAACTCTAATAAACGACAAGTGAACGTGGAATATTAGCAATGAATACGTGGACATGGTTTAAGCTCACGTTCACTTGTCTATTTAAATTTACTAAATTACTACTTTAACCCAAAAGTTTAAATTAAAAGATAATAAATCAAAAATAGTGTTAAATTCTAATAAACCCTCTAGCATGCAAGACCAATACCAAAACTAAGCACAAATAGAAGAACTCGTGCAATAATATTAAATTATAACATGCCTTCTTATATGTAAGACTAATATTAAAATTAAACGTCGACAAAAAGATAAATTTTAAATTAATAAATAAGATAAAAAAAAATTAAAAAATAATATTAAATTCTAACAACACGCCTTCTTGTATGCAAGACCGTAAGAAGTTTAATTTCACTTTTTTTTTTTAATTTGTTAGTGATTATATTATTAAAAATCTTAAGTTAATAAATAATGACCTAAAAAATAATATTAAATTTTAATAGATCCCCTTGTATGCAGAGATGATAAAGAGGCCATGGCTCTTAAGTGAACCAAAAATCTTCTTTTTATACTGGCCTGACTTGACCCGTGAGTTCAGGTGGAGTCAATTTTTATGGGAGCAAAATTGATATCCAAGCCTAATACGAATAAATAAATAAAAATAAAAAACAGAAAGAAGCTCAAATAAACTCAAAAGGAAACAGAAACAATCACAAATACAAATCACTTGGAAGAAATCCAACACACGATCTCATAGTCATCCTTACTTTTATACCTATGTTAAGTTTACAGTTAACCCAAAAGTTTGGCAATAGTATTCACGTTATATTTTATACAGGATATGCTGATCCGTTTAAGTTCTGTACAAGAACAATGTGTATGTGATGTGTGGAACGAAGGCAATCATCAACAAAACTGAGGTATTCGGTGCTTCCTGTAAAGATCCTTCAAAGTTCATCAGTTGGGACGGTGGACACTATTCTGAAGCAGCGAATCAGTGGGTTGCTAATCGTATAATTTACGGTGGTTCGTACGCAGACCCACCAATTCCAATCACTCAAGCATGTCATAGGCAAGCATAAAAGCATCTAAATGCACTCAAGCATTTGGAGCTTCGATCTCAACCATGTCTGAACCAGAACCTGAAGCATGTTCATATTTTCTCTAGTCTTAATCCTCAAGCTGAAGAAATTACAGCATCACGGACGGACACCGACGCTTCTATGTCATAACTTTATTAATCATAAATAAATGCTGTTAATTTTCATACTAATAAATGAGAAGATGTGTTCCACAAAATTTTTAGTCGCGGATTCAAGACTCATTATCACCTAACCAAAGGTCTTCCAGGACCAATTCCCACCTCAATTTGGAAATTTATTCAAAAATCTAATGGTAAAATCTTATTTATATCCTTGAAAGCTTTAGCAATCAGCAACATTTGATAATATTAAACATTCAACATGCCCTGATTTATTATTTCGTCAAAATACAAACGTGTATTCACAGCAAGCCAAGCCTGGACAACCAAATTACGAAACAGACATGGCGTGCACTACCAGTTCAAGTTTGTTTAATCTTCCCAGATAATCAAATTAACAACACTACGAAGATATAATCTCTGCCTTGATGAAACTTCGTCCATCCCATTTTACTACGGGACAAGCAACTGCATATTTATTTATTTTAACAAATTTGAAGCTTGCAAGGAATTATAACTTCGGGTTCATTGACAAGTGCCAGAATATGGAACTTCAAACCATTCAATACAGATAGGATAACTAAAATCTTATGATATGAGTGCAAATTAGACTACAATTTAAAAAAAGAAAATAAGAAATCTTACATAAGATTTGACTCACACCTAGAGATGGGTTGTATCGGCTTTGAAATTCATTAAAAACATCTTATGATATTTCATAAATCTCAATAAAATTGATCGAAAATATCTCAAGTTGAGAAAACAAGGGGACCCAACTACATTTATATTTCCAATTTGATGCACCGGTACAAATTTTAAAAGAAATGACTGAAGTTTACAATGAAGTATTGATAAACATTAGTAAAAGAACAATCATACAATATGAAGTTAAGATATATAATTTGTATCCAACTGAGGTAACAGATGACATGACACTGTAAAAATGTCATTATTAAATATCATCATGGTCGACTATAATGTAAATAAATACCTGATATCTAATATATGTCACACTGACATAATCATCCACCACATCAGTTACAGTATGTAGTATTTAGAGTAATGCATTTATCAAGAGAAAATCAGAAGTCATCGAGCATATATAATTCTAAGTGAATGCAATTGCAGTAGATAATGATTGCAACCATTGCTACCTCTTGAAGAACTGGACATCAGAACAAGAAGAAAAGCATGTGAACAAAGAGCACAACGCAAGAGTCAATACGGAAACATCACTTAATTGGAAACAACACTTAATTGGATCAATCCACAGTAAAGGTGACAGAGATAAAAAGATTACATACTCAAGGAAGAACAAATAGCTTGGATTGTCTAACAATAGTACTGAATTGCATAGGTATTGAATACATAAATCATTGCATACTGTCAAGAAACATATATATCATAAATCAGCATTAAGAGGAGTTTTATTCCTAGGAACTCAAATTTCTCCCCTAGTATGAACTTTCATTAAAGCATGGACAAAATTTGGGATTAATAATCAATCTCACTAAAGCATGGATCAAATTCTTAATTAATAATCAATAAACCAGACGTAAGGGGGACACTTCTTAAGTACATACACTAGAGGCTACATGTTGCAACACTTCAAACTCGGAAAGTTCCTTGATAACAATCAGTGGTATCCTAAAGATGTGGTAATTTCATCATCTAATGGTGTTTTCTAAGCACAACTCGTATCTTCACGATATATGGAAAAGATCTTAATGGCAACAGGGTGATAATCAAATGAGAGAATCATGGAATAACAAAGCAATAAAACACATGGCCAATTACACCAATTCAGTATAAAGAGAATTCAAAGCCAAGGAAATCACCAAATGTTAAATAAACTGAATGTTTTCACATAGAATTCCATAGCAATAACAAAGCAAGCAAACTGTACACAGACACAAATTAAATACGGAAACAATAGTACTAGCCACTTATTACCACCTAAACTATAGTTTCATTTCATAAACCAAACCACAATCCCTAACCGCTAATCTCCCACATTCTTGCTACCCCTCATCATATCTTTTCGATCTTATCCGCCTTCACAACAGGATTCGCCTTGGCAATCGCATCCTGCCCTGCACTCTTGTAATCAAACACGCAGTTATGCTTATCGGAATATCGATGCAACGAGCAGAATGTCTGCCCGCACCTACATTTAAACCCTGTTAAACCAATCCGCTTGCGACAAAAGCTGCACCTGTTGGTTGGCCGCTTTTCGGGTTTCTCCGAAGTGGCCCCTTCGTCAACAACTTGATTAACATTATCTTTGTTATCAGCAACAACCGCCTCGAGTGGGTTCCCTTCGATTTGGTCGATTTTCGATTCGTTCTTGTTCTTGTTCTTGTTCTTTTCTTCTTCAACAGGGTTTTTTGATTGTTTCAGAAGATAATCTTTGTAACATTTTGAGCAGTAATTATTAGTGTTTGAACTTCCAAAGAACCCACAATTATTTGCACATAAAATTGGAGTGTTCTGTGTCTCAAGGCTAGCCTCTTCTAGCTTTCTCTTTTGTGATTCTTGCTCCATTTTTTTTTTATACTTCAATTACCAACAAAAAAATTCCAAACTTTAATACCCAGAAAATAAAATTACAAGATAAAACCTAACGTCCTAAAACATTGATCCGATCAGAGAGAATTTTTTCATAATTCAAGAGCGACGAAGAACAGATAACACTGAAATTGAACAAAAAACGAAACGTAAACGATCAAAGGCAACATACACACACAGAGAGATCAACGGCGATAGCAGATACGTAAATAAGAGGGAAATTTTGAGATGGGCATTACAGATCGAGAGAGTACGGACGTGAATCAACGGCCGAGATTTGCTGATGAGTGATCGAAGAAGCAGAGATTTGATGAGGGTTTGGGGAACGACAAATAGGAGTCGCAAAGGTGGAAGAGAGAAAAAGATGATAATTTTTGCAATGTTTTTTATTTTTCTTTATTTTCTGTTTCTGTTTTTTGAAATTTATTTATATAAATCAAAGAGTTCGGATCCTCTGTACTAGTGCGTACATAGAACTTTTGCTGTCAGTTTCACCTAACATGTTCGCCCCGGTGTCTTGAAGCTATTCCGTCTTCATTCTATCTGACGTCGGCAACTTGCACAATAAGGAACCGGTTAATAACATTTAGGTCCGTGTTATTGTATTTTTACAATTAAGAACATAGTTCGTTCATTTGTATCATATAAGTCCCTAACTCTTATTGAAAAAATAAATTAATTTTAAACTATTAACCATCAATAGTATAAAACCCAACACTAAAGAAAATTACAGTAACTCAATATGAATAAGAAATTCATATATACTATCAAGGATATAATTCTTTTTTTTTGTATCAAAAGAATCTTTAACCCTTATTGAAAGGACAAAAATGTCTTTAGAGTATTGAATTTTAGATTTATAACTGTCATAATGTAATAGTAATAACCTATAGAGTATTAAGTTAGTTTTAGGAAGAATTATGAATTTGTTTTATATAAACAAATAAATTATGCCTTAATATATAAAAATTATTAACAATAAGGGATTTATATGCTATTATCCAATATTGCCTTGACCTGTATTACTGAGTACAAGTGATACAACTTAGAGTTAATGATTTTCCTTAATGGTAGAGACCTATTTTGTAATAAAATCTTAATTTATTTTTAGATAAAGAACATCTTTTAGTCTTTTTTGCTATTCACTTTTAAGAATCTAATTATATATAAATATAAAAAAAAATAGAGAGTTAAAATTTTATTTTTATTTTTAATTTTTTAATAAATAAAAATTAATTAATGATAAAAAAAATTTAATCGTTGTCCTTTATTTTTATTTTTATTGCTTTGCCATTACTAATAAGTAAAAAAAATATTTGACCCCAGAGTTTTCAAATATTTTAAAATAAGATATAATTTATTTATTTATATCACATAGGTCCCTGTATTATGTTAAAATAATCAAACTATTGCAATAGAATTGAATTTAACTATCACAACTAAGGATAATACTTTGTTCGTCGTTAAAATATGGTAGCTTTTAAGTCATAATTACAATAAATAAAAGTATTATAAAATTAATATTAATAAAAAAATAAGTGAATTTTACTAAAAATTCTAACTTTATTTTCAAAGTAAAGTAAAAGCACCACAGCTCCAAATAAAGTCTAAATATCTTAACACTAAGGTGTATTATAGTTATTTTAATAAAGGTTAAGGACATGTTTGGTACAAACAAATAAATTATGTATTATTCAAAAAATATATAAAAATTTATAGTTTCAAATGTTATTATTACAAGGTTATTTATATTACAATTATTATTTAAGAAACAATTTGAAAAGGCAACATTGTTATAAAAATATGGATTTTTTTTAATGCGAAAATGATTGTGATGATAATAAAAACTATAATATGCAAATGATAATCATTGTAATAGTTGTTGTGTAGTGGTGGATTGGTGGTTATTATGATAGTAATTATGGTAATGATAGTAGTGATTAAGACAATAATTATAAATTAAGTAAATTTTAACTTTATTGTCTTTAGTAATTTGTTGAATATTTCCCATGAAGCTTTGTAATATTTTTCTAAATCACTTGCATGCAAGGATATTGATTAAAAACTTAATTAATAAAAAATGTATATAATAATAAAATATATATATATATATATATAGATATAATATAAATAACCAAATTATGTGAGAATTTAAGGAAATTATTCCTTATATAATTCAATAATTATCATTATTTTCAACAATTATGAGTATTAATAATTATAATAAGCGATTAGTATATTTTTATTACCATGATAAATAAAATGCATTAAATTTTTTAATAAAAAATATAATATATATTATTTGATCATATTTTTTAATATATTAAATAACAATAAAAAAGGTAAACAAGATAAATCAGGTATTCACATAGAACACAATTTCACATATATATATGAAAATTTATGCATCAATTAAAAAAAATATATGAATGAGTCCAAAAAAAAATAATTATGATAGCCAAAGATGAAGGAGGAGTTAAAATGTAAATTGGTAGTCCTTGATACTTTAGATGAAAACAAATGAGAGGTTCTTTATATGGGCCCAATTTTTTCAGGCCCATTTCTTGCCCATAAAATAATGGCCCATCAACTTGAGTTTTCTTCATTAATAATTCTTCTGCCTGTTTTCACTGAAAAAAGGGCCCAATTTAAGCTTTGATGAATGGTAGTATGAAACTTTGTAGTAATGTATACATAACTTATAATATACCATATGGAATGAAGATTTTGGTATTTAGATAGAAAGACTTCTAATAATCTTTTTACAAGTTTTAGATTTCAAATTATGAGTCATAGCTATTATAAACTTTATTTACATTGACAAGTAAGTTAATATCATCAAGTACATTGACAAGTAAGTTAATATCATCAAGACAAAATCTGTGTCTTTGGCTTCTCCTATGCTAGTTCTAGCACATCTAATTCCTTAAGACAAGTTAGAAAAACTACATTAATAAGAATTAAACCCTTTGTAGCCAAAATAAAATAGAATTTGAATATCGTTCTTATATTCTTATACTACCCTTAAACAAAAATAATTATTAAGTTAACTAATTTATCAAATTTAAGGTTTATCTATGAAAATTTATCAATTTATATTGTCATCATAGCTATATTATAAAATGTTATATGAAATAAAATGCAACAAATTATAAAATTATATGTTGTGCATATAATATAATGAATTTGGTGTACCAATGACATATTTTATATTGGCATAAACAACATGTATAATGAATTAAAATTCTCTCTTAATATGAATTTTATCTATCAAAATTATGTTTTCCTATCTTTTTAGTAAAAATTTAAAATTTGTAATGAAATTCCATTAAAATAAATTTGAAGGATTGGTCTCTGAATGAGGAGCAGTTGGCACCAATTGTTTTTGAGATACCAACTATCGACCAACTAACAAAAGAAAATCAAATGTAAATAGATTTGATGGATTAAGAGCCATTTGATTGAAATTAACCAAGTGTTAATGAATTATTATCACACCAAATTGTTTTTGTTGCAAAGTAGTTGCTAATTGGTCCCTTAATTAATTTTTTGCTCACTTATTGACAAACCTCAATGGTATCCATTGTGACACAATTATTATTAAGAAGATGATTACACATAGTTTGGTCCAACTTATAATTTGCATGGATTATTATGCTTCAAACCCTAATTTCATTAACATTCCCAAAACAAGAAAAAAAAATACAAACAATCAAAGATTCTTTGTATGCATTAAAATGGTTGGTTTAGGATTAAAGTATTTGTGATTTTTATAAAATATTATAAGATAAGTGAAAAAAGTATTATAGAAAATTTTATAAATGCGTTAAATACCATCTAGTTAATTTGTTTATTCATTCAATAATAATAGAGATATAAATTTATAAATAAATTTTGTCTGCACAATTAGATAAGCATAAGATTATACTATTGTCATAAATTTTATATCTCATCTGCTTTTTTTGAATATTAATTTGTCCAAAATGTCATTAAACGTTATCAAAAGGTTAAAGTCGAAACTTAAGTTGAAATTTAAGCGTAAAATGTATGACAATAATGTAACAACATCATATCAATTAATATAATAAAATTTATATAAAAATTCGAGTATGTAATAATATTTTTATTCATCTTAATTATATATCTAGATGCTCTCGTTTGAAATTTCAAAGGGCAAATCTAGTTCTAATGATGTGTGTCAAATTTTCTCAGTGAATGCAACAAATAATATCACCATGCCGAGCTTGTAAAGCACATTGTAAATCCTATATACAAGGAAATAACAATTGCAAAGCATCATTCATGGAATCTTGAGGGCCATCCCAAATATTATTCTACCTCTTGATCCTTTTGTGTGGCTATTTAATAGACACTACACAAGCGCGTGCTTGCGTATGTTGTAAAAATTAAAAAAAAAAAATTTAAAATAAAAAAGAGTATTTTAACAAATATTTTTAAAAAATTATTTTAAAATTATAAAAAGACGTAAATAAATTTTTTATAACTCATAAATTTTTTGTCAATAATAATTTATTAATAAATAATAAATAATTAAAATAAAATTATGTGAGTAAAAATATTATCTTGACTAATAGCAGGGATCATACCAAACGATCCCTGCATGTTAACAACTTGTTCTTGAATAAAGATTAAATTAAGCAAAGCAATAGAATTGAAATGAAAATTTTCAATTAACAAGTAGCTAGCCACATGATTGTTGTCACAAAATAATATGATCTAGGATGTATGCACCAATGTCAAACCTTATTATTGTATCTAATATAATTACCTTGTTAGAAAAATGTGAACATGTTAACTTGTAATGGCAAACATAAGTAATAATAACAAATAGACTTTCATGCCATGATTTTTTCTTCTTCTCTCGTTATGATTTGGTAGGTCCCCAATCTTTAAAAAAAAAAAAAGCCTAAAAATAATATTATTAAATCCAAAATTAAGCCATTGATTTTAATTGTTATTTAATTTTCAATCATTTGAGTTCAATTGGTAAGTCACTATTTTGACATATGAACGGATTAGAAAATGAAAGATTTCAAATAATTTTTTTATTATTTTTAATGATTAAAAATAAATAAACAAATTGTGGCCCCAAAATTGGTGAACAAAGGAACCAATAAAAATTGAGTTTATTGGAATCATAAAAACAATCATGTTACTCCAACTCCAAATGGGCAGATCTATAGAAAGCAACTTTCAAATGTGGAATCAAAATTTAATTTAATTTTGAGTAAGATATTTTTTTTAACCTTAAAATGCTTAAAATTTTAAATAAAAATTTATTATTAAAAAAATAAAATTTTAAATTAAGTAATAACTCAATATATTATTATATTATAGCTTATTTAATCTTTCATTTAAATTTTTCAAACATTTATTTTATTAATTATAATACGTGTTAGAATCAACCCATTGGTTAATTGGAATTATAATTTTTGTTAAGTCTTGTTTATATATATACATATATATATATATATATATAAAGTAGAAAAAAATCAAAGATTCGACAATAATTTAAAAAAGAAGGATTAATGTTTACTCATAAATAATTATGATAATTTCCCTATGCAAATATTAGAAAGATTTATAATTGAATGCAACCTTTAAAAAAATTAAAAAAGTTAAAGCATAATTGAACAATATGAGAAACTTAGCATGAAATTTATTGATAGATTTGAGTAGAATAGATGATTACTTAGCATGAAAACAATCATAATATAGATCATAATTAATAAACTAGGGTTAGGCAGAGCACTTTAATTCATATTAATATATTTTTTATTTATATATATAGTCATTGGAGCACCTTATATTTGGACTACACATATTTTGTCATTGCAATAATATTTTGAACACATTATATTTCAAATTTTGAATAAGTAACAATTTACTAAAAATTTATATATGAACAATCACAAGTCTAATAATTACATTATATATATAGTGATAACATATATTTATTCAAACTAGTTTTATCATAGATAAGAGTTTTATATGTATATCGTTCATTCAATATTTTAATTGTGATAAAAATAAATTAACATATAAATTCATAATTTGAAAGAAAGCATCTTTGTAAATTAATCCAACAATCTTCTTCTCTGTTGTTAAAACGAATGTCAAGATCAAAAATTTATAATTTTTTATTCAATTTTATATCCGTATATGTATTGCTAGATTAATACCAATTGAATGATTAAAATTACATTTTACAAGTTAATTAATTATGATATATTAATTATATATGTTAAATTCGATCTCAACTATTGAGTGTATTGATTTAATAGTTGAGAATTGATATAAAAAATTATGTAAAACTAAAGTGTTATCGATTTTTTCCTTAAATCAAATATTTTACTTATTTTAACATTGTATAATGGTTATTATATCGTCACAAATTTGTAATAAAATCTAATCATTACTTTTGAAATTAATCGAATTAATTGATAGGAAATTATTGTTAATATTTTATTTATTTATTTCACAAAATCTTAAATTTCTTTCAACCAAAAATATGCTATAAATTTATTTCTCCAAGAAATTAATGTGAAATCCTATGTTGGCAAATATTCCCACAAAGAAATAAATTAATTAAATATAATTAGAGTAAAATGAAAAGGCAAAACAAGTTAGGCCTTTTTATTACATGATCTTTTATTAATGTTTTTCACTTGATTTAAGCAAATCTACTATTAAACGTTGGTCGGTTGTCTTGATTGATGTCTTAAAATTTCCTTTTAACTCATTAGAGATTGACCCAATCAATTAATTTATTAATTATGAACGCCCAATATTATCACTGCAAAGTACAAACAAAAAAGATTCACGTACGAGATTTCAAATGTTTAATCTCATTTACCCATTGAGAAGAAACAGACAGCATTCATGCATAAGAATATATGGCATTATTTCTATATTCCCACGCAAGGTAGCAGCAGCAATGGAGTCCGCAGACACAACGATGATGGTGTAGTGATATCTTGTCTCTCTTTCTTTCTCTCTTTGCGGGGGAAATGTGTGCATTTCAGTAATCTGTCAACTGCTTAATTGTTCTAGCTCGTGCTTATCAGAACAAGAATACAACCTGAAGCCGAGCGAGTTAGGTAGAAAGAAGACGATCACTCACACTCACTAGACTGACAACACAAAATCCGATCCATCGCAGATATTATGCCACAGTCCATACATACGCTTTAGGAGGAATTGTAGATTGTATGTATCTTTAGTTCAAAATTTTTATACTTTGTTTTAAATTTTTATATAAGTTATTCTAAATTGAAGTGAGAAAATTTTTAATATATGCTACGTCCCAATGTAACATAGCTAGATCCATGTTATGACCATTCATTGTTCACTCCACGCATCATAATCACGCGACAGACAAATAGATAGATAGATAGATAGTCACCCGCGCACACATAAATACACATTTAATATATATTATCTTTTTTAACACAAAAATTAAAATTTATAAATTTAAAATAATTCACGTAATATTTGAGATAGTTAATAAAAAAATTTAAAAATTAAAAATTAAATAATTAACGTAAATTTTAAATATATAATAAAAAATTTAAAATACAAACAATAAATTTGAAAATTAAAAAAGTTGAATATAAGATATATAAAATATATTGTAAACAATTCCTATGTACGTGTGTACGTGAGTGTGTGTGTATATATATTTATAATAATTTCAATAATTAATAAGATAACAAATAATTTTCATATTTTTATTATTAATAAAAATGAATATATTTAATATTTTATAACCTGCAATGCACTAAATATAATGAAATATTAAATTTAATATAAATTTATCTAATTTTTATTATTTACTTCAACGTGATGTGTCTATGGAATAATTGATATAACACGAAGTCTTTAAACATATAATCATTTAGTTTTTTAAAGTTATCCTTGTATATATTTGTGTGTGTGTGTGTAATATTTTTTGAATTATTGCGACACAAATTTAAACACGAATGGTATGTCTAGAAAAATTGAAATTGCTCTCTTAGAAAGTGATTCAATGTCTGCCACTAAATATTGTATCCAAATTGATAAGTTTGTTTGTAAAACATTAGTGTTTTGTTGGCGAAAACTCGCACTCTTCTACCAATTTCGGACGTAGATTTATGGAGGTTTCCCTTCCCCCACCAAAAAATTATAAATAAAAATAAGAAGTACAATATAAATTACTAGAATATTCAACAACTCTATTATTAAAATCCGGCATATTATAATTAGGGATACAATATATAATTATTTAATTTTTTAATATAATTTTTAAATTTTTTATTATATTTTAAATCTTTTGATATTTTTCCTAACGTGTATATTACATTTAAAAAACATGAGAATTATATATAACAAAAATGTAAATATTGTTTTGTAGCAAGACTCCATAATACTTTAAAAAAAAACTTCTGTACCTTTGAAATTTGAATAAAAATAAAAATATTTTTATAATATAAACGAATATAATATAGAATATAATATACGATAATAGTAAGGATTAAAATACAAATAAAAGTAATTATTTTGATTTATTAAAGTTAAAAAATTATATTTTTTTAAAATTAAGATAACTCAAAAATTTTTCTCAAATTATGATACAAAAAAATATAAAGTAATCGATTTATAATAAAAAAAATAATCTTTCTATTTTATAAAGTGTATACGATGGATATAAGTCTATATACTATATAAATCATCAAATTAAAAAATCTCTTGGAGGATGACTTATGAATTTTGTAGTAAACTTAAAGCTTAATTGAGTGATCTAAAATTGGTAAGGCATTTTAGAATTTTTATGAAAATTATCGAATTTAAAGATAATTATGATCAAAAGATATAATAATGTATTTAAATTAGAAGTGTAATAAAGCAATTCATTGATTTTTTTTTTTAAAAAAAAAAAAAAGTGTATTACTGTAGATACACAAAAACCCAAGTATATTTTACAGGAAGCAGTAGCAGAGGCCGAGGTAGCAAGCATGCGAGCAAAATCAGAAGATGGGTAGCATTTC